>PVKS010010414.1:39593-60373 GCA_004027875.1 Aplodontia rufa | reverse complement strand
TGTAGAACTTTTAGAGGAAAAATAACATGACATAGTATGTGTTTTAATGGAGCATTATATTCAGAATATACTATAAACAAATAAGAACATTTTAAGAGGATACAGCTGAATCCAAGTGAGAGTTATTGAAGACTCAATTGCAGGTAGCAGACGTGAAGGTGAAAAGAAATATTCAAAGTTCAGATATTTAAGACAGTCGCAATAGGATACTTTAATATAGGGTGAGAGATAAAGCAGGGAGCCAAGGATGACTCAAGGACTCCAAAGATTTTGGCCTGATCAACTGGACTGATGAATACATCATTACCAAAAGCGGAAAGATTATAGATTAACCATGTATGAAAAAAAAAAGCGTATTAAGAAACCAGTTGTCTGAAGTGTCTATCCATTATCCATGTGTAAAATGAAGAAAGAAGTTGGAAATATGACTCTATATGAGAGGAGTGTGTTCTGAGATAGAAATACATGCTTTGGAGAAAATTCATTTAAACCATGATGGGATGAGATCACAATGGAAATTCCTATAAACAGAGAAAGAAAAAGAATTAAGCATGGACTGAGCCTTGGGGAACTTGAACATTAAGGTTGAGCAGGAAAGGAAAGATCAATAAAATGAGGTCAATTTGAAAGTGCACTAATTTGAAGTGACCCTGTCAGAGAAGCTCAGCCAACAAGCAGGGAATATGTGTTGAATACATTCTAGTCCAGTACAGTGTGTAAAGAGCTCTGGGGGATGTAGAAGTAGAGGAAAAGCTCTTTCCTTCAAGGGATTTATAACCAAATTTTGAAGTAGGAAAGAAAGATGTAAAGAGAGAAATTTAGGCACACATATAAGAAACATCATATTAGTGATGCAAAAAATCAATATTAATTATTAAAATAAATGTAATATGTTTACAGAAAGTCAGTGTTATGGTATGAGTGTGTTCACTCAAATACAAACATTGGAATTTAATTGTCAATGTGACAATATTAAGTTGTGGGGCCTTGAAGTGATTAAATCAAGAAGATGAATCTCTCATGAATGAGGTCAGTGATTTTATAATAAATGTTGAAGGTGGCAACCTAACTTCTTTTACCATTTTGTCCTTCCTGCCATGTGAGGAAACAGCACTCCATCCTCTTAAGGATAAAGCATCAAAGGCACCATCTTGGATGCAGAAACTGGGCTCTTACCAGATCCCAATTCTTCCCATGCCTTGACTTTGGCCTTCCTAGCTTCTGTATCTGTGAGAAGTAAATTATACTATCAATACATTTCCTACTCTGTGGTATTTTGTTTCAGACAGAATACCCATCTTCCCTAATGATGTAGAATTTTTGGTTCTTGAAGTAGGAGTTTGATCTCCTGGAGAGGGCTTTCTAAGATGGCATGAATGAAAGAATAAGTGTGCAAAGCCATGATACTTCTGGGAATTCAAAAGATTTGTCAAGAGGTTGGAAAACCATGCAAAAGCTTTTGTAACAAACAGTGCAAGTGTTAAGACTTGATCAAAGAGTAAAGGGGGTCTGTGGAGGTTACTTAAGTTCATTTTTTACTGCTGAAAGTAGGATCATTAAATATATAATTGATTGTTCGCCAAGTGCAATGGTGGTTTGTTTCCAATAGGTTTATCCATTGGAAGCTTGGTACCCAGAGTTGACAGTGTTGCAGTGGGAAAACCCTTGAAAGGTCTTGAAGTCCACCACCGTGAATGAGTTAGCATTGTCTCACTGGAGTGAGTCAAGTATTGTAAGAATGGATTAGTTTTCACTGAAGTAGGTTGATATAATGACAGACCTTAGCACTTCCCTGGTCTCCTACTTCCTGGATCGCACAATGACCTTTGGTTCACTTTCTGTTTCTCCACCATGTAGTGACATAGCTAGGGAGGAGTCCCTTGTCAAGAGGATCCATGAGGTTTGAACCCTCCATCCAGGTGAATCACAAGCTGGATAATAAGCTATCCAAGCTCAGGTACTTCATTATAGCAACACAAAAGCACCAATAATGAAAATCCTTTTATCTTTACTCTTTAACTTTTCCTTTTCATTCAGTTGACCCATTGGCCTAATTTGTTGCTGTGCTTTCTGTGTTCCTTCCTCTTGCAAATTTTCTTTATGACAATAGTGACTAAAAGGATTGATCTGGCTCATCAGGCAAGGGAATTCAGAGACTTTGGGAAACTCTTCTCCAGCTTTTTGGCCATGGAAATACTGAATAAAGCTTTCTGCATCAACTCAGTTTAGTTCAATGGACATTTATCAAGCATGCACTGTAAGCTTAGAGCTTTGTTCAATTTATGGGAGATAAAAATGAATAACACACAGTGTGAGCCTAGAAATTTCAGTGTCAGTATTTTAGAGATGGTGCTCTTAATGTATTATGGTATAGAGTAAGATAGAGGTTTGTACAGCTCAAAATCCTAAAGGAATGTGAGAATTTAGATCATGGGAAGGCTTGGTAGAAGTGTCACCTTCTTGCTCTGGTTTGAAAGTGACTGAACAAATGCATAGATAATAAGCTGTCAATAATAGCTCTCTGTGCAAGGTCAGATAATAGCAAGGGCTAGATGAGTTTTCTCTTCTCCTTATATGTAAATTTTGAAGTGTTTTTTATCTAAATTTTCTTTTTCAATTATCAATCTGTTACGCTAGCCTGTAAAGGGAAGGAAGTTGAGTTCTTTTGGAAAATGTCACTACAGTAATTATCTGACTAATTAAATAATATTTCATTTTAAATTTCTATTTAATGCTTTCATAGAGGGAGGTCATGCAGTACAGAAATATGCGGAAGGGCTTCCTGATATCCAGAACAGTAGGATCTCAGGCCTGGAAGCAGAGTAGCAGTACATGAGGCAGCAGCATCAAGGCAATGTTGGAAGAGGAGGTATGTGGATGTGATGGTGATGGACACATGGGAGTGGCCTGTGGGTGGGCCCTTGCATTAGGAAAGAGCACCACAGTCAGGACAGGTGCTACTCTTTGCTGCCTTATATTTTGAGCATAGTTATTTAACTATGTTCCCCCTTTTATTTTTGCATGGTGAATATGTATTTAACAAACATGTAAAATAAATGTGTCCTCCTATCAATGTTCTCACACCGAAGTGGTCTCCTAGTATAGTAAAATTCAAAGGAAAAATGATTCATATTTATCTCATACAAGGGGAGAAATAGAAGAAAGATACACTCAAGATAATCAAGCCAGTAGGTTCATTCAGGAAGATAAGTCTCAGGGATTATGAGTGGTATGAACTGACCTAAATTATTACATAACTTGAGTTCCATTTACTTCTTACATGGAAACTAAGAAAGGAAAGTAATAACATTTATTCTTGGGAACCAAGCTCATTATTACTAAACTGGACCAGAGAGTCACCCCACCTTTCATATACATGCAAGTTCATAATGCCACCAAACAGTAAAATAACAGCTTTGAGGAAGCTAGAAGAAAGTTTTTATTACTATTCAAATTAATGTAACCATGCTGCTTTTATTACTCTGACACGATTTTATGTACTATCTTAGAATTGTTTCCCTGGAAACAGACTTTGACACCAGGCATCGCCTGCAGAGGGTTTATTAAAGAAAACTCTTGGGAGATACACCATCCAGTGAAGGGAAAAGTAAGGAGACCTAAACTGCAATAAGAGTGCATCCATGTCTTTGGTCATTCTGTAGGAAGATTTGGTGTGGAGACAATCTTGAAAAGGCATTCCAAATCAGAACATGACTTGGGCGTTTGAATTCCTATTCAGCCACATGCAGGTTATGAACTGCCACCAAGATTGTGTATCTGTAAGCCATTAGTAGTGGATATTCCAGCAACACATGGACACATGCTTCCCTTCTCAGGAGGAGATCTGGGATTTCATAAGGAAATCAAAACTACAATCAGACTTACTATAGTCATATCTTATGCCAAACTAGTAATGAGAAAATAGGCAAATTTCAGTGTTTGATAGTATGATTTCATCTAACCTAGTTCAATGGGTCATTTGGAATTCTTATGGACTCAAAGAGAAACTTATAAGTTTTATTTGACTTATGGAATTTTATCAAAAATTGTCACATATTTTGGAGGACTTTGGAACATCACTCTTCTAACTTATTGGAATGAAAAGGGAATTGTAGCAAATCATGACAGCAGAGATGGGAAAATGAGGCCTCGTAATAGAAGATCTACTGAGTTTTAAATGTAAATTCATTGAGCGAGTTGAGAATTTGTACATAAATCTTTCTGTTTTGTTCTCTGGTCTGTGCTGGACATGAAGGAAAGAAATATCAGCTTATCAATTGAGCCGTTGTGATTTACATGCACAGAATAAATTGGTAGAGTGAATATGGAAGTTTTCACAAAGGAATGAGGCTTGGATGCTGTATTGGGTGGAAAAATTCTTCCTTCCTCTCCTCCCTCCCTCCTTTCTTTACTTTTCTTTTTTCTTCTAGTACTGGGGATTGAACCCATGGATGCTCCACTACTGTGCCCCATTCCCAGCCCTTTTCATTTTTTGAGACAGAGTGTTGCTAAGTGGCTAAAGCTGGCCTGGAGCTTGTGATCCTCCTCCCTCAGCCTCCTGAATAGCAGGGGTTATAGGCATTTACCACCATGCCTGGCTGAGAGGCATCTCTTTTAAGATTTGGTATTCCCCCCTCTCTTAAAAATGTTTCCAAATGAAGGGCACTGGTGGAGAGAAGTGTTTCTTAAAATATTGTGTCCTCCACACCCAGAAATCCAGGTTTCTTATAATCATAAATGATATATTTGTTATTTTAAAAGTTTTTAAAAATACATTTATTGTGATTTTAAAGAAGCATAATTCTCATGTGTCAGACATAGTTATGTAGTCTTTTAAAACAACAAGATCAGACTGGATAAAATACATGATCTAGCTTAGAATTAGGAAGAACTCCTCTCTTAGGAACTGCAAGATATTACATGTAGCTTATGCCCTTTCTTCAAAGACGATAAAAGGAAAATCAGGCAAGAATGGAGCTTCTATTGCTAGTGACAGAAAGCCTTCTGGGTGATCAAATTTCCCTTTAACTATTAATAAAAATGACCTCAGCACACTTAAAATAAAATTGTCCTGCAAAGCTTCCAGCTCACTTTTATGTTCTAAGAGGTAGTTACTTGGCATAAATACAACGGCCTAATAGGAGGTGACAGACAACACATTTGATGGACAAGTGCTGAGGGAGGAGATCAAACATGAATTCTACAAAGCAGTGTTAGTATACCGTAAACATAATAAACAAATGCAGATGAAAAGAAAGCTCATGAATAATAGATGAGGGATACATTGAGCAGTATTAAAATATGCAGACTGACTCTGGATGGCTGATGGATTCCAGATGGAATAGGTCCAAAGGACAGGTAAGTGAAAGATGAGGCCAAACAGGGGAGACTGATTCGTTGAAGTGGGAGAAGCTCTGTAAATGGAAGTTCTGGAGAGCAGACTTCAATTGCATGGCCAGATGAAGAGTAGGCAACATGGATAGGACACTAATAAGAATTGAATAAAGAGAGTGGGAAAAGAAGAGGAGGAAAAAATTAAAGAAGATTAGGAAATAGAAAGCTAAATGGGTCAACATTGTAAATGCAAATATACTAGTGAAAGGAAACAATGCACTCTCCTCAGTTGGCTAAGATCTGGTCACTAGAATATTTAGTCTCAATTTACAGATTCTGAAGAAGTGAAAAAGATATGAGTGCATCATTATGTAGCCAAAATTATTATTCAGAAAAAAAATGGAGACACTTTGCTACTCAAGTAAAAGAGATTTATTTTTTCTAAATGGATTTTGTTATTCATCTTTTTAAAAGAAAAATGTTCAGTATAATAACAATTCTTTATTTTGCACTATACAGTGATAAATTACTTTTTATAAATAAATTTTCCAGATTATCTCGAATATCACTTTTAAAAATCCTGAGTTTTGGGGGCTAGAGTGGTGTCTTGACAGTTACGGCGCTTGCCCAGCATGTGCAAGTACGTGAGTTCAAACCCCAATACCACGTACACAATGAAGTCTCAGAGCAATGAAGCCCACATGAAAAACTAAATAAAAATTCTCTCTCTCTCTCACTGTCCCTCTCTCTTAAAAAAAAAATTCTGAGTTTTGATTAGAAAGATCCTGGCTATTTCCTCTTTTTTACTCTGACTGAGGAGAACAGTTTGCTCCACCGTATGCTTCCCCCCATAGCCATCAAGTATCCTCACAGATACCTATAGTGGATCTGCTTAATCGTGTACTGATCCTATAGAATCATGAGCCAAAATAAAACTTTTTTTCTTTATAAATCTATTATATGGGATATTTAGTATTAGTGGTGGAAAGGGGACTAAAAGAAAAAATAGTACCAAATGAGGTCATTAATTATAGATGTAGCCGTGTGGAAAATCCTTTGGAATTGGTTATAAGGGGAGTTTAGGTAAGTTAGGAAATGCAGGCTAAAGTAAGGCTAAAATATTTGTAAGCAGAGGGCTTCTCATAAACGTGCAAAGCCACTCCATCCATCACAGGCTGATAGTTGTAGAAATGTAAATGTGTTTCAAAGATTTTCCAGGGCCCTGTAGGTTCAGATAAAGCCCTGGGGCATCATGGTTACCCAGGACAATTCAGGGTAACCCAGGACCCTATGTTTTTTTTACAAAAAGTTCAGAGGCCATTGCAAGTGTACCTCACAAAAGCCCAGGTACAGATCCTGTCTTCAACAGAACATATGTTGTTCATGTGATGCTGGTTTTGTAGACATACAGAATGCAAGAGTTATTGGGTGTGAGGCTTCCACTGAGATTTCAAAGGAAAGCCTAGCAGGTCAGGTGGCATATTGTAGGTTTGGAGCTCCTCAAGTTGTTTCTGATAGGACAATGCATGGATTTGATGGAGTGAAGTTGAAAGTGTAATGAGGATACCTGGAAGGCAGATGGTCCAGAAAAAAGGCACAAAGTGTGAAGAGAAGCACCCAGTTTCATTCAGAGCCAGCCCAAGATTGTATCCATGTGGATGACAGCCAGTAAACCACGGGATAGGCACACCCAGTCCTTTGGGAGTCCACACCCTACCTAGGAGTATTTCTCATGCCAGACATGGAGAATCAAGATGTAGTTCTTGTCCTTGTGGGTTTCGTTCTTGATTTGGGACAATTCTTTTTGTTTTCCTACTCCCCTTTTTTTGGACTAGGAATATTTACACTATGACTCCCACAATTGTACCTTGGAAGTATATAACTTCCTTTTTGACTGTTTTACAGGGGAACCATACTTTAGTTTGCCTTGAGGCTCAAAGAATACTTTAGACTTATACTTTTAAGTAATGCTGAAGTAATACTAAGTATACTAAGTAATACTAAGAACCCTTAGGGACAGACTGAATACATCTTGTATTGTGAGATGGACAGGGATTTTTGTGGTCAAGGCGAGGATGACTGTATTTTGGATGGAAAGTGTACTCCAAAAGTCTATTTCTTAAAGCCTTACTCACCTGAGTGGAATTCTTGGGAATTTATAGAGCCTTTAGAAGAGGTAAGGCATAGTGGAAGTCCTTAGGTCACTGGGGGTACATCCTCAAAAGGACTGATGGAACCCAACTCTTTCTTCTTTCTCTTTTATTTTTTATTCCTGGGCAAAGGCAAGTAATTTGCTTTATCATGTACTCTCCACTATTGCCATCAATAACTCACTAGAGAACTAAAAGCAATTACTCTACCTGATCATGCACTGAAACTTTTAAATAAAGATCATAAGCCCAAATAAATATGTTTTATCAATTTATACCTCAATTATTTTGCTTTAGTGGTATGTGATTAATATACTCACATTTTAGTAGTTTAACTTGCTGATGTTTTGGAATCAAACATACAAATGTATATTTCAATTTTTAGTTTTCTTAGATCAAAATTTTAGCACATTTCATGATACTTTTTGTAACCCTATACTCAAGGTCAAATAAATGGTTAGGGTCAGACCATTTAGGTTTGATAAAGGGAGAATGGTAGTTAACTTGTGGAAGGAGCATGGAAGCCATGGGAAGCAAGAAGGGTTTGGATTCCAATGGGAATTTGTTACAACTTCATTTAAGCTCGTCCAAGATGCTTGGCTAAACAAAAAGATACGATATTACCTACATGAAAACTAATAGTGGCTAAATTTTCTGAGAGTTTTCCATTTGTCAGAGAAGTTTTATAGTTTGACTAGCATTATCTCTTATAATCTGCAAAGAGGCCAATGAGTCTGTGACAATAATTGATCCTCATTTTATAGAAAATAGAAAACAAACTTCAGAGATTATAAATTACATGCAAGATCACAAAGCCAGTCAATAATGGAATTGAGCTTTGATCCTGAACCGACGTAGCTGGAACCTAATTAATGGATTAATCCTCTTGAATGAATAAACTAAGTGGTAACTGTTGGAAGACAGGGTGTGGCTAGAGGAAGTAGGTCACCGGGAAAACATCTCTGGGGTTTATATTTTGTCCCTGGCACCTTACGCTCTGTTTTGGTCAAATATTTTGGCACTGTGACCAAAAGACCTGACAAGAACAACTTAAAGGAGGAAAAGGGTATTTTGGCTCATATTTCACAAGTTCAGTTCATGGCCAGCTGAATCCATAGTTCTGGGCCCAAAGCAAGGCAGAATATTGTGGAAGAAAGGTGAGGCAGAGGAAAACAGTTCAAGAACTAGCAACCAGGAAGCAGAGAGAGAGCTCTGCTCACCAGGCACAAAATGGTCTAAAATCTCACCTGACACTCAAGGCAAACTCTGAGCTGGGAGAATATAGATCCAAAGCAAGTTACCTATAACCAACATGTAATGGCACAGAGTAAGCATTTCCATTCCATGAGGGGAAAATGAAGACAGAAAGAAGAGATGACATCCAAAAAAGTTCTGCAGCTTCATCTTCAGCATCTAGGACACATGATATCATGATATTCTTTTCAAAGGGCTTGCACAGCTCTGCCCATGTGACCTCTCTTGACTTGTCTCTGCTGAATTCCTGAAGCTTTCCTAAGCACTTATTCCACATTACTGGGAATTTCTTAATCCAGGGGTCTCTACTGTAGTTTTGGCTTCCTTCTCACATCATACATCACCCACTCAAGGGCTTCATGCAGGGACTCAACCATACTGCACTTTGTCTGTAGCAGACAAAGGAAGGAAGTCTTCATTTGTAATTTGGTGGAAGACTCCATGACCCTCTAACTCCTGCATTCCTGCAGAGCTAGTACCACATGATTGACACCAAAGTCTACCACCATGGTGAGCAGTAGCCAGGCCTCCAGGGACCACAGTTGCAGCAGTCTCTGAATGCCTGGGCAGGTGAGCACAGTGAACCAACTTCCTCGGCCTCTTTGTGCAAACACGGTGTCCCCCATGGTGTTTTACCCCCTTGATCCTGAGATGGGTGTGGTCTTTCCAGTTCCTGAGATCACTTCAAGCCATCTTTCCTATTGTTTCTGGGTACAGTACTTATCATTTCTGCAATGACTCTAATCCCATTAACAACCACATCTTCCTTTGCCCATTTCTCTTGCACTTTTGGTGAAGCTGTGTTTTTAAAATCTTTGTGCTGATTTCTGTTCCTTATTGTCACACTAAACTTGACTAAAAGCTTTCAGGAATATCCATGTCATTCCCTGGGTGCTATGCTGCCTTGAAATTTCCTTTTCCAGGTTAAATTCATTCTAATAGAAAGACTCAGGACATGGGCAAAATGTAGATACCCTCTTCTCCAGAATATAACATGAATGATTTCTAGTCCAGTTACCAATAGAGTCCTCCATCTTTGAAACCTCATGAGCACAGTCTTTATTGTTCACAGTCCTATAAGCATTCTGATTTTTGAGATCTCAGCGGAATTAACCATTATGCTTTGCTTACAGCAATCTAAAGTGTTTCCAGTTTGCATGCATGTTTTAATCAGCTTTTTCACTGCTGTGATAAAAAGACCTGACAAGAAAAATTTTAAGGAGGAAAAGTTTATTTTTTGGGTCATGGTTTTGGAGGTCTCAGTCCACAGATGACCAGTTTCAATGCTCTGAGCCCATGATTGAGGCAGAATACCATGGTGAAAGAGTGTGGTGGAGGAAAATGGCTTAGGACATCATACCAGAAAACAAAAATACCTTTGCTCACCAAGAACAAAATATATACCCCCAAGGCACACCACCAGAGAAGTGTGCCCTGCTACCACACCCTACCTGCCTACAGTTACTATGCAGTTAACCCCTGCCAGGAGGTCATGCACTCATTTCACGTCTATACTTTCCTGAATTGTCCAACACATGAACTTCTGGGGGAAACCGCTTTGCTAAATTGTCAATAATTCTAAGCTTTTCACAATCTCCCCATGCATGCTTCTTGGAAACAGCTTCAAAGCCATTGGAAACATGTGGTCAGTTTAGTCACAGCAACAAGCCCTCTTCTTGGTATCAATTTCTGTTTTAGTCAGCTTTTTGTTTTTTGTTTTTGTTTTTTTGTGTGTGTGTGTGTGTGTGTGTGTGTGTGTGTGTGTTTTGATGAAAAACTCTACCAAGAACTATTTAAATTTAAAGGAGAAGAAGTTTATTTTGAATCAGGATTTCAGAGGTTCAGTCCATGGTTGACTAACTCCATAACTCTGGGTCCAAGATGAGGCAGAATATCATAAGTAGAAAGATGTGGCAGGGGAAAACAGCTCAGGACATGGAAACCAGGAAGCAGAGAGAAAAGAGAGAGAGCTCTTTTCCCAGTGATAAAATATAAACCTCAAAATACACTCCAAGTGACCTATTTATTTCAGCCACACCCTGACTGTCTATAATTAACACCTGGTTAATCCATACCAGTGGATTAATCTATGGGTTAGAAAATAGCTCTCAAAATCTAACCATTTCACCTCTGGAATTTTTTTTGAGGAGGGGATTGGGTTTTGAACCCAGGAGTGTTAAACCATGGAGCAACATCCTTAGACCTTTTTGTTTCATTTTATTTATTTTGACACAAGTTTTTGCTACATTGCTTAGGGCCTCACTAAATTGCTGAGGCTGACTTTGAATATATGATCCTCCTGCCTCAGCTGCCCAAGACACTGGGATTACACTTGTGTACCACCATACCCAGCTTTACCTCTGAAAATCATTACATTGTCTCACTCATGAGCTTTTGGTGGTCACCTCATGTCTAAACCATAACACATGCGCGCACTCTCTCTCTCTCTCTCTCTCTCTTTTCTTGGATCTTATGTACTGAGCAAGTTTCCTCTACCATACCCTTCTGACATGATGTTTTGTTTCACCTCAAATACAGAGAAATGGAGTTGACTCACCATGGAGGAAATCACAGAAATTGTGAGCTAAAATAAACTTTCCCCCCTCTAAGTTGATCTTGTCAGGTCTTTTGGTCATAGTGATGGAAAACTGACTGAAACACGGTTGTTTCCCATATATTACCTTTTGGGAGCCATATTGAAACCACAGTATTGAGCTAGGGGGAAAAGCCAAACAGTCAGTGTAGTTGAAACTTCTGGGTTAATATAAGACAACAAAAAGCAGGACCTCTCTGATAAACATGCATATCAACTCGACGTCCTACCCCTGCTAAGAAACCAGGGTGCTATACTCCTTATCAAAAGGTGTTCTGGGGACACAGACAGATCTGCTAATAAAGATGATGGGGATAGAGGGTGAATCAAAGGCTGGGACCTCAGTGTGAAGGGCCCTAAGTATTGGGAAGAGAGAGAACTGAGAGAATATAAGAAGAGGGAATCACACTAGCTCTCTAGACCCCCATCTGAGGCCTCCTTTGCCCACTCTGGAGGAAGTTTGCTATGTTCCCTATAATCTGTTCCCTATGCTTTACTTTCTATCACTTTGTTAAAATAAAATCTCTCTATTATGCTTGCCTTGGCACACCTTGGTTTCGTTTTTTGACTCTGGGAGGACACAAACCCAACTTCCACCAAACCAGCATCAATATCATGGCAAAAAATATACAACAAAAAGTTAACCATCATAATCACTTTTAAGCATGTAGTTAACTAGTGTTAAATATAATCATAATAGGAAATAGATCTCCAGATTTTTATTCTGCAAAGCTGAAAATTTATACCCTTTTAAAAATGCCTCTCTTTCTCCCCACCCAAACTCTGAAACCATCATTCTATTTGCTTTTTCTATAAATTAGAGTATTATAGATACTTCATACATGAAGAGCTCTATAGTATTTGACATTTTGTAACTGATTTTACACAGCTCAATGTCTTCAAGTTTCTTCTGTATTGTAGCTTATGTCAGAATATTCTTTTACTGAGCTGAAAAGCATGACATTGTATATATATATATCTCATATTTTACTTATCCACTAATTCATCAATGGAAATTTGTGTTTCTTCTCAGATATGAATTTAGGGACACAGAGAGAACATGGAGTCTCAAAAATAAACAAGCAATACTACCATAAACTATTGGTATGCAAACCAACAAATTGAGAGCAACCCAATCCACGTCCTTGCACCCGTGCCCTTTCCTGCTCCTTGCTGATTGGCTGGGAAAACAGCACAACCTCAAGTTATCCAAAATGCATCTGGAGGAACTGATTCTTTAGGGAGCATGTTCATTAAAGACTTTGGAACAAAGAAATTATTTTAGTCATGTTACATCACATACATCTCTGGGCAGAGATTTAAAATACCAATGACATATGTGAAAATAGGAAGTAGTATGATTAGAACATGCAAGAGCAATATTCACATGTAAGAAAAAGTGGAAAAAAGTGGCATGACCCCTCTTTCCCTCCACCTCTGGCTCTACTCCTTAGCTATTATCCATCTATAAATGTGAAAACAACAGACTAAAATAGGGCAATTCACTTTCCCTGAGATTTTGCTCATTCCTATTCTCAAGTGTGTACTTCCTCCTTTATAATAAATCTTTTACACATCAACTCATGCATGATATGTACTTAAATTGTTTCCTGTGAAATGGTTAAGAAGCTAGATGTTTCCAGTAGTGGTCTCTGCTTCTGAAGCCCTACTTGTACTCCCACACCATTCTAGACATTGGGCATTAATGCAGGTATGCTATGAAACAGGTGTGTAAGTACCTCCTTCCTATTTTACTTTCATTTATTTAAATGTATACCCATAAGTGCATTTGTAGAACATAAGATAGTTTTATGGTTTTATGTTTTTAATTTCTTGAATAAATTAATCTTGTTTTCTATATTAGTTGTACAAATTTATAGTCCCACCAACAGTGGATAAGAAGACCTATTTCTCCACGTCCTTTCTAACACTTGTAATTTTTAAAATTTTTGTTATTTAAAAATTTTAAAAAATTTTTATAGTAGCCATCCTAATGAGCATGAAATGGCATCTCTGTGTTTTCTATTTACATATCTGTAATGACTAGAAAGCATCGTCACATGTATTTATTGACCATATGTATCCAGTCTTTGGGGGAAATGTCTATTCTAGTTTTTGCCCATTTTAAATTGAGTTAATGTGATTTTTGTTGTGGAGTTGTAAGAACTATTTATGTAGTTTGGATTTTAAGAACCTCTTCTGGTCTTTTCCAAAGAAGTACTTTCTGTAGGTTATGTGTACTGAGCTTCCATTTTGACTGTCTTTTCTTTCTTTCTTTTTTCTGGAAGATGCCTTTTCAGGGGTCTGAAAAAGGCAGCGCAACATAAGGAAGACAGGAGCCAATATTTTTCTCTTACTTCTCTTTGTCTTACATTATGTATGTGGTAGAGATTATATCACCTCTTGCTTCTAACATCACTCTTAAAATCCCAATGTGCTCTCAGATCCCAGCTATGGACCATCTCCCCACTGTCCAGAGTGAGAAAGGGCTTTAGACCTTCGTTTTCTTTGCAATTTCTTGCTTGGCTCCTCAGCATTTTTGTCACTTGCACAATTAATTCCATGTGCTAATTTCCCTTTGTTTCATGTTTTCTATTTGAAGTGTGACTGATAAATCAGCAAAAAGCATAGTTTGTTTTTCTGGAATTAAATACACATATATATTATCGTTGAATTTTTTCAGTCGTTTTGTGGATTTTGCACAGTTTTGAGTTGAGACAAAAATCTATATAGAGAGAAATTTGATATCTTATAATTCTCAACTTGAAATATACGTGCAACTTTAAATTTCTTACATATAGTAAGCAGTGCAAAATTTTCTATAGTGGAGAATATGTAAAATTTCTCCACCTCAGAAAATTTTACATTTTCAGTTCTGGAATGGTACTGTAGGGAGTTCTGTAGATACAGTCTACAGTTTAAAAAATAATTACTTAAGGAGCAACAACTTAAAGTCTTTTGAAACCATCACTAGTGAATATAGAAAAATGAGGATTCATTCACCAAATATGTGTCTATGAAAATTATCACAAGAGTAAGATACTATGGCATTCAAACCATGACCTCATTCCTCTCTTACAACTTTTCACCTCAGTCATGACAGAAAATCTAGTCTATTTGGGTGTATCCAAGAACATAGAACTTTCTGTATTTGTAGCTTATAGTCAGGTCCTCAGCTATTCATTTACTTTTATTTTTTATTAAGAGGTTGAGTTGTTTTATAATCATAAATGCTTATAAAGTAAAAATATGATATGCATTTGATACAAATCCAGAGTTACCAACAAATTGCCCATAACCAAGTCTCTTGATACTTCTATATTTCCCCTCCATGACAGTTATAAATGTGCATATATGTGTGTGAGAGTGTGTGTATGTGTGTGTGTGTGTGTGTGTGTGTGTGTGTGTGTGAATTTTCCAAAATTAAATTATTGCATAAGTATTATTTGGCTTCTTGGTGGTTAAAGAATATGTTACATTGTGGATTTTCTCCCTAGACTCGTCCCTATACTCCCTCCCACCTCTCTTTACCCTGGCCCCTCTCTATCTGTCTGTGGTTCCCCTAGATTATATGTTGCTATGCTTTTGCTGGGTCTAATATATGCCACTCACAACCTTAAACTCAAGCCACGATTTTGCTCTAGTCTCCACAAATGAGAGAAAGCATTCAATCAACCCTTGAGTCCCTGGGTTTGGCTAACTTTGCTCAGCATTATATTTTCCATTGCCACTCATTTAACTTAAAGGCCCAAATATAATTGTTTCTAATGCCTAAGTAGAACTTCATTGTGTGTGTGTGTGTGTGTGTGTGTGTGTGTGTGTGTGTAGAGAGGGGGGAGGAGAGAGAGAGGAGTATGCGAGCATGTATGTGTGTATATATCAGAACTTTTGGATCCATTCATCCAGTGAGGGGAATCAGGGTTTATTCCATAATTTAGCTATTGTAAATTGAGCTGCAATGAACATTGATTTTCCTATGTCACTGTGATGTGCTGATTCTAGCTCTTCTGAGAAAAGACCCAGAAAAGGGATAGCAGCATCTGTTATTGTCAATATTCTTTTTCTTTTCCAATCTGAACGGGAGTGAGATAAAATCTTAAAGTAGTTTTGATTTGCACTTCTGATTACTAGTGATTTAGAACAATTTCTCATGTATTCATTGGCTTGCTCAATTCCTCTGTTGAGAATTTTCTGTTTATCTCTCTGGCCCATTTATTGATTGGATTGCTTGTAATTTTGATGTTAATTTTTTTTTTTAGTTTTTTGTCAATTTTAGATATTAGTCCCTTGTAGGAAGAGTCAAAGGTCATGATTATCTCCCAGTTTCTTGGCTGAGTAAAGCTTTCTAGTTTAATAGCATTCTACTCATTGATTGTAGAGAAAGTCATTGCCTATTCCCACATGCTGGAGTGTTGGTACTAATTTTTCTTCCAAGAGTTCTGTGGTAGCTGATTTAACTCCTAGTTCCTTGATTCATTTTGATTTAATTTTGTGCAAGGTGAGAGATAAGGATCTAATTTCAACTTTCTGCAAATGGCTGTCCAGTTTGTCCAGCACCATTTATTGATTAGGGTATCTTTCCTCCATATTTTGACCCCCTTTGTTTAAAGGTCTGTGGTTTTGTCTCAGAGTCTTCTATTCTATTCCGTTGGTCTTCATTCCTACTTTGATACCAGTACTATGCTGATCTTGTTACTACAGCTCTATATTATAATTTTAGATATGCTATTGCAAAACCACTTTCTTGCTTAATAATGTTTTGGCTATGCTGGATTTGTTTTTATGCCAATTGAATTGGAGAATTGCTTTTTTAATAATTATAAAGAATGACATTGGTATCTCAATGGGAATTGTATTGAACTTGTATAGTGCTTTTGGTAGAAACATCATTTAAATTATATTAATTCTTTCTAACCAAAAACATGGAACATCTTTCCATCTTCTCAGGTCTTCAATTTCTTTCTTCAGTGTTTCATAATATTCACTGTAGAAGTCTTTACTTACCTTGTTAGATTAATTCACAAGCATTTTATTCTTTTTGAGGATATTGTGAATGGGACTGATTTCCTGATTTCTTCTTCTGCTTTATTAATTTTAATGTATAGGAAGGCTATTTATTTATGGGTGTTGATCTTATGGCCTGCTACTTTGCTAAATCTGTTTATAAGGTTACATAGTTTTATGGTGGAATTATTTTTTGGAGCTACCAGATATAGGATCATTTCATCAGTAAAAATGGATAATTTGACTTCCTCTCTTCCTATTCTTATCCTTTTTATTTTCTTCTCTTGACTGACTGCTCCAGTTAGGGTCTCAAGGACTATTTAAATAAAAGTGGTGAGAGTGGATAGCCTTTTCTTGTTCCTGAGTTTAATTGAAATGCTTTCAGCTTTTCTCCATTTAGTATTATACTAGCTGTGGGTTTGTCAATTATGGCTTTTACATAGTTAAGAGAAGTTCCTTTGATCCCTATCTTCTCTAGAGTTTTGATCATAAATGGGTGCTATATTTTATTGAATGCCTTTTCTGCGCCCATTGATGTGATCATATGCTTTTTGTCGTTAATTTTGCTTAAGTGATGAATTACATTTATTAATTTGTGTATGTTGAATCAGCCTTGCATCCCTGGATTGAAGCCCACTTGATCATGATGGATTATCTTCTTAATGTGATTTTGAATGTGGTTTTCTAAAACCTTATTAAAGATTTTTGCATTCATGTTTGTCAGGGATATTGGTCTGTAGCTTTTCTTCTTTGGAAGGATTTAATTGCTGTATGGATATCAGTGCCTGTTATTGGGCTGTTCAGGGTTTCAATATTGCCTGTATCAATCTGGGGATGTTGTATGTGTCTAGAAATTTGTCCATGTCTTCCAGATTATCTTATTTAGAGGAGTATAGTTTTTCAAAATATGTTTTGTTAATCTTTGGATCCCCATGGGTCAGTAATGGTCCCTCCCTTTTCCTTGTTGATTTTGTTAATTTGCTTCATTTCCTTCCTTATTTTAATGAATTTGTCTAAGGGTCTATTTTAATGATTTTCAATGAAACAGCTCTTTGTTTTGTCTATTCTTTTTATTGTTTTTTAAAATTCTTTATTTTATTGGTTTCAGCACTGATTTTGAGTTTTTTTCCTGCATTCTAATAGCTTTAGGATTAAATTATTCTTCCTTTTGTAGGGAATTGAGTTGGAGTGTAAGCTTATTTATTCAAGATCTCACCTGATTTTTTATGTAGACACTAATTTCCCCCTTTATAATGCTTTCATGGCGTCCCAAAAGTTTCAATATGCTGTGTGTTCATTCTTGTTTGCTGCCAAGAATTTTTTTTTATTTCTGCTCTTGTGTCTTCTTGGATCCATTTTTCAATTAACAGAGTGTTATTCAATCTCTGTGTATATATGTGTTCTCTGACATAATGTTTGCTGTTCCTTGGTAGGGTCATGGCTTCATGGTCTGATAGGATACATGGAATAATATCTACTATTTTATATTTGCTGAGATTTCCTTTGTGAACTAGAATATGATCTATTTTAGAGAAAGATCCATGTGCTGCTGAGAAGAAGGTATATTCAGCCAATTTGGGGTGGAATATTCTATAGATGTCTGTTAAATTCATTTGATATGGAGCTGTTTATACTGAAGAGCTATCGATTTATTTATGTTTGCTTTGATGGTCTGTCTAATGATGATAGAGGAATATTAGATTTTCCAGTATTATCATGTTGAGGTCCACAAAAGGTTTTATGTCATGGAGTAATTTATCCACATAATTGGGAGCATTGGTGTTTGAAGAGTATATATTTACTATGGTTATATCTTCCTGTTGTAGTGTTCCTATTACTGATATGTAGTGACCTTCTTTATCTCTTCTGATTTATTTATGTTTGAAATCTACTTTGTTGGATATAAGTATTACAACACCAGCTTGCTTGGGCCATGTGCCTGGTAGATTTTTTCCCATCCTTTCAACCTCAATCAGTGTATGTCATTGGCTGTAATGTGGGCCTCCTATAAGCAGCATATTGTTGGATTTTGGTTTTTGATCCAATCTGATAATCTGTGTCTTTTTATTGGTGCAGTGAGACTATTCACATTCAGTGTTAGAGTAGTTATGTGGTGGTGGTTCATAGTCTTCATGCTTTATTAGTAAGTTCTGGGCTGTCATGGTTGTCTATTGATAGCATGTACTTTTATTTAATTTCTTCTGTTTGTGGGTTCTGAGGATTATTTTCTTGTTCTTCTACCTGGAATTTATCCTTGAGGATTGTTTTTAATGCTAGGTTTCTGTTTGTGAATGCTGCAAGTTTGATCTTATTGTAAAATGTTCTTATTTCCCCCATCAAATTTAAAGCTGAGTTTTGCCGGGTATAGTATTCTTGACTGCACCTTATGGTCATTCCGTCATTGAAAGCTCTCCTTCCAGGATCTTCATGCTTCTAAAGTCTTATTTGAAAAGTCAGATGTGATCCTTAGTGGTTTGCCTCTGAATGTGATTTGGTGTTTCTTTCTTACAGCTTTTAATATTCTTCCCTTGATTTCCCTATTGTACATTTTGAATATGATGTGTCTTGGTGACCTTCTCATTTGATTAGTCCTATTGAGTGTCCTGTATGCTTCCTAGATGAGTGTCTGTCTCTATTCTGATATGGAAAAATTTTTCTTTAAGTAGTTCATTGAAAATGTTCTGTATACTCTTTCCCCCCTTTTTTTTCTGTAGCACAATTGCTCTTAGATTGTTTCTTCTGATTTCATCCCAGAAATTTTTAAAATTCTGCACATGCTCTGTGAGTTTTTGTTGCTTTTTGACATCCATGTGCTCAGGCTCACTCAGTCTACCCTCATTGTCAAAAGTTCTTCAAGAGTTGAGGTTTTGTTTTCCGTAGAAGTTAGTCTATTATTAAATTCTTCCATTTTTCCTGTGATCTGATTGACACAAATTTTAGTTCTGTTATTTCCTTTCTCAGTATGTGCACTTCTTTGATAATAGCTTTTTATCTCTTGAGTTTTCTCACTTAATGCTTTTGTTAAATCTTTGAGTTCATTGTTCCTTTTAGTAATCAGATCATTGATAATTTGTTCTAGGTTTTCATCTAATTCATTGTCCATGGGCTCCTTGGTAAGGGAGTTATGGGTTTGAGGTGAACCTTTTCTAGTTTGATTCCTCATCTTTGAAGAGCTTCTACTGGGTCTTTGGATTGAGATTCCCTGTGTTGAACCAAGGTAAGTCTCCTTTTGCATCTTCCTTTCAGATCAAAGCATGGGGTCATTTGCTGCCTGTGTGATGAATGCCTTCTTCCAGAACGCTGCTTCTGCTTAGAGCCTTGTTTAATTGCATCTTTTGGATCTAAGTTCCAGGTCTTGGATTTGGATCCTGGTGGGGTTGCTGGGCAGCCAGATAGATAGGTTGTAGAAGCTACTGGGTAGATGTAAGTGGCTGGATCCTGGGGACCTAGGGGCCCCGGGTGGGCCAGAATAGACATGCCTATCTGATGTGCTGGAACCTCGGATCCTAGGTGGTGGGGATAGGACCAATATATCTGTATCAAGCAGCTATGTGCTAAGGCAGTGTCTGGGCAAGGGGTACTTGTAATGTTCTATGCCTTTGACTGGAATTCTTGCTACAGCGTGTGTGTGTGTGTGTGTGTGTGTGTGTGTGTGTGTGTGTGTTGGTCTGGATGCTGGCTGGGTCCTCAGCTAGTCTCCATGTAGCTACCATGGCTGACGGAGTCATATACACAGTTGGTAGGCTGGGTTTCAGAGCAGGGTCATGGTGTCCGGTGTGTCTGCTATGACTAGGTTAGAGTCCTGTTCATACTCCATAGCAGGGTGGGGTCTGGGCACAGGGCCAGAGTCTTCAGGGTGTCCTGCACACCAACCAGGGCAGTGTCCTGGAACGCTCAGTGGCAGAGCATGCTCTGGATGCGGGTTCCTCGGAGGTTTCCCAAGCCTGCTGGGGCCACAGACAGGATTCTGGGCATGCACAAGGCCATAACAGGATCGGGCCTGCAGGGGGCAGAAGTCCCAAACATGTTCAGTGGTGGGATGGGTTCTGAGTACAGGGTCCTCTGCTAGGGCATGCTCGGTAGAGGGGTGGAGCCTGGGCATTGGGCTGGAGTCTTTGGGGTTTCCTTTGGGCCTGCAGGGAGCTATGGCAGGGTCCTGTCTGTGCTGAGCTGTAGGGTGGGATTCAGACGTGGGGTCCTCCAATGTGTCCCCAGAGCCTGCCTGCTGTGACCAATGTTAGGGTCCTGGGTATGCTACAGAGCAGGGTGGGGTCCTTTCACCTGCAGGGGCTGCTGGGGTGGAGTCCTGTACAGGCTCTGTAGTCTGAGCTATTCTTCTCAGAGGGCAGAGTCCATAAATTCCTGAGTCTTCAAGTCTGATTTGCGGAGGATATATGCCAGACTAAGGTGATAAAGAGTTTGAGGACCTCTTCTTCATTGCCCCC
>PVKS010010414.1:0-39493 GCA_004027875.1 Aplodontia rufa | reverse complement strand
AGCACCAGAACTTTGGCTCAGATATGCTATCCAAAGAAACACCAAGGAATTCAATACAGAGTTCTGAAGTTCTCCCTTATGGTCCTGAACTTATTTAAAAGGAGGAGGACCAGGGTTCAAACCCCAGCACCACGTATACAACTAAGTGTTGGAGCAACTAAGGCCATGTGAAAAACTAAATAAAGTTGTTTCTCTCTAAAAAAAAAAAAAAAAAAAAGAAAGAAAGAAAGTAAGCAAATTAAACCATAAAGTAGTTCACCAGAGAAAGCCTGGGACAGTTAAGAAGAGTTCTACTGGGGTCAGAAAAAGTACAAAACCTGTTCTCAAATGCTATCCCTGCAAAGCATGCAAAATAGTGGACCATCTATTGTCACGTGTTAAATCTGGATAAGGCGTAATGTCATACAACCTAATGCATTGTTAGAGATGCTTTGGGAAAGGGAGGGGAAGGATAAGGGTAGTTAATTGGGGAGCACTCTTGAGGGTAAATCTAATCTTCAGAATCTATATACATATTATTTCATTAAAAGATTATGTGATTGTTCAACAAATTTCTGAATTTAAAAAACCTGATAAAGAAAGAAAGGAAACTTTCAATTATTTATACTAAATGATGCTCATTGAACAGCCTCATTTCCCTTTCCTGAAATCAATGTCATGCCTATAAAATATTTCCTGAAATACAAAAAAAAAAAAAATAGTGGACCAAGTTGTGCCACAGAGTGTTGTCGAAAACAATAGAGCAGTCAGCTGGCAATGAGTGGAAATTAACAGTTTGGTGTGATCAGAAAAATTGAGGAACAAAGAGCTCCAGGAAATCGCTGTCACCATAGAGTGACTATGTGAAGAACCAGGGCTATGTGATCCGAGGAGCAGCATTAGATCATCCACACTGCGGAGGAAATAGACTTTATAATTGCACTATATATAGTGCAATTTGCCACTAAATAAACCAGTAAACAAAAGCAAGCCAGCAAGGGTGGGGCAAGAAACCAAAGTTGCTAGAATATATTAACCTTAATATCCAAACTCCACTAAAATATTAGGAATTTTACAAAGAAAAAGTTCTTATACAGAAACTGCCTCTCACAGTGTCCAGATGTCAAATTTAAGGAATAGTAGCAGTCATAGCTCCAACTCAAATTACAGGGAAAAATGGTTAAAATGATTTGAGCAGTATTTTGTCAAGTGAAGAATAGCTATACAGAAAAATTCTTAAAAGATTAAAAACTTGGGTGCTGGGGCTGCAGGCTTGGCTCAGTGGTTACGGCGCTTGCCTGGCATGCACGAATACGCGAGTTCAGACCCCAGCACCCCAGCACCACGTACACAATGAAGTATCTGAGGAATGAGTCACATGAAAAACTAAATAAAAATTGCTGCTCTGTTTCTCTCTCACTGTTACCTCTTTTTTTAAAAAAAATATGGGTGCTGAAAATTACAAGAGCTGAAAAGGAAAAAAAATTGAGGAGTTGAACAGGAGATGTGAACTGTTAGAAGTAATGGGAGAAATTGGAAATAGAGCAATACAGAATGTATAAAGAAAAGTGAAAATAGTAGTAAAAATGAAGAAAATAGCATATAACTTCAGAGAAATATAACAAAACTGAGTACATTAGCATGTTAATAATGAGTAACTGAAGGAAAAGAAATGATTTATTAGCTTCTGCCAATGGAATTTGTCCATTACAATTGGCATAGAATTGTGTATAGTAGTTCTTGGAAACCACTTCATTCATTTGAGGAGTAATTTTATCTTTCTCTCCTATTTTGCAAATTTAGCCACCTTTCTCATTCTGTTAGTCAATTGTGGCAAAAGTTTAATCAAATTTGCTGATCTTTTAAAATAACCAATTTTTGTTGATTTTTTCCTGCCTATTCTCTACTTCTTTAATTTCTGCTCTAATCTTTGCCATTAATTTCCTTGTGCATGTTTTAGGTTTAGTTTACAATTCTTGCTAGTGTCTTAATGTAGAAGGCTTGGTTATATACAAAAATTACATATATTATATGTGGCTTATATGGAAAAATAATAATATATGTGTATATAACATATTACATATATTAAATATGGTGTACATATAAAATTACATATTATGCATGGATTATATATCAGTATATTGTGTAAAATATACATAAATATAAGTTGTATATAAAATTATATATATACTCTCTATATATGTATATATATATGTAAAACACACATACACATTTGGATTTGGTACTATATGATTTCTTCATTATTGTTTTAGTTACATCCCATAATATTTGGTAGATTTCACATTTGTTTCCATTCATCTCAAAGCATCTTTAAATTTTTCTGTCATATCTTCTTTGATACATTATAACAAGCTATTCAATTTCCATATATTTATAAATTTTCCTAAAATTCTTCTGTTATTTGATTTTTAATTTTGTTATGTAGCTTCAAGTATATTGAAGTTTGTTTTAAGGATTAACATAGAGTGTCCTGAATATTTCATGTGCATTTGAAAGCCATATATTCTATTATTAGATACTGACTTCAACCATGTCTCTTATGACTACATGTCTACTTTGTTTATAAAATTGTTAACGTCTACTACTTCCTGGTTGATCTTCTAACTACCTGGACTATCCTTTGTTGACAGTGAGATATTGGGGTCCCCAAATGTTATTTTTGAGTTGTCTCATGCATACTAAGCACATGCTCTACCACTAAATTACACACAGAGCCCCTGATGTCATTTCCTTATTCTAATTTTATTCTATCCCTCCTACCATTTTCATGATGATAATCTCAAACATTCCAATTCTATAAGTTATAGGTAAAATAATTGTGCATAAAATGAAATTGCTTTTTAAATTAGTTTAGAAAAGATAAAAATAATTATGCACTTATATGGCATTTTAAAATATTTTCATTAGTGCATCATCATTACACAAAATAGTGGGGTTCACTTTGAAATAACTTTACATGCATGGAATATAATTCCCTTCATATCACTTCCTCTTTTCCTCCCCTTATCCCTTCCCTTATTCCCCTTGCTCTACTTTACTGGTCTTCATTCTATTTATTTATTATTTTTAATTGGTGCTTCATAGATATACATAAAAGTGAAATTAACTGAGGTATATTTATATACATATATAGCATAATTTGCTCAATTTCATTTCACACTTTTTCCTTTTTCCCATCCCACCTCCTTTCCCCTCAATCCCAGTCCTCTACTCTCCTATCTCCTTTCTATATCCATGAGGTCCCCCCTTTTCATATTATTTCAATTTAATTTCCACACATTAGAGAAAACATTCAACTCTTGACTTTCTAAATCTGACTTATTTCACTTAGCATGATGCTTTCCAGTTCCACTCAGTTATTTACAAATGCCATAATTTCATTGCTCTTTATGGCTGAGTACAGTTATATTCTGCATATATAACACATTTTCTTAATCTACCTGGTCTAGTTCCATGACTTGCTAGTATGAATTGCACAGATATACACATCAACGTGTCTGTATCACTGCAGTATGCTGACTTTAGTTCTTTTGGATAGATTCTAAAGAGTGGGATAGCTGGGTCATATGGTGGTTCCATTTCTTGTCTTTTGATAAATTTCTATATTTTTTCCAAAGTGGATCTATGAGTTTTCAGTTTGACCAACAATATATGAGTGTATTTTTCCTCCACATTCTTACCAGAATTTATTATTAGTTGTAATTTTAATGATTGACATTCTAAATGGAGTGTGAAGAAATTTCAGTGTTGTTTGATTTCCGGTTCCCTAATTACTAAGGGTATTGAATATTTTTTCCCTATTTTGTTGGCAATTTGTATTTCTTCTTTTAAGAAAGGTCTAGTATTTATGTTCATTTATTGATTGGGTTATTTATTTCTTTTTATTCTTATATTTTTATGTTCTTTAAATATTCTGGATATTAATCCCCTGCCAAAGGAAAAGTTGCAAATATTTTCTCCCATTCTATAGGCTCTCTTTTCATGCTTTTATTTCCTTTGATGTGCAGAATCATTATAGTTTGATGCCATCCCACCTATTGATTCTTGATTTAATTTTTTGAGCTCTAGGGATCTTGGTAAGGAAGTCACTGCTTGCATCCATGTATTGGAATGTTAAGCCTGTGATTTCTTCCAACAATTTCAAAGTTTCTGGTACAATGTCTAGGTCCGTGATCCATGTTGAGTTGACTTTTGTACAAGGTGTGAAAGATAAGGTTCTAGTTTTATTCTTATGCATATAGATATCCAGGTTTCCCAGCACCATTTTTCAAAAAGACTATCATCTCTCCAGCATGTTTTTGGCACCTTTGTCAAATAACAGATAACCATATCATGTGGGATTCTGTCTGTGTCTTCTGTTCTATTCTATTGGTCTTCATTTGTGTTTTCATGATAACACCATGCTGTTTGTGTTACTATAGCTGTGTAGTATAATTTGAGATCAGATATTCTAACACCTACAGTGTCACTCTTCTTGCCTTGTATTGACTTACTGATTCTGGGTCTTTTATTCTTCCCAGTGAATCTTAGAATCCTCTTTATTATTTCTATGAAGAATGTCATTGATATTTTGATGGGAATTGTGTTGACTTTGTATTACTTTTGGTAATATTGCCATTTACTAAATGTATCTAAGAACATGGAAGGTTTTTACATTTTCTAAGGTATTTGTCAATTTCTTTCTTCAGAATTTTTACTTTCCATTATAGATGTCTTTCACGTCTTTGAATAGATTAGTTCCCAAATGTTATTTTTTTTCAGTTATCACAAATGGAATTAGTATAGGAAATCTGTTGAGTTTTTTAATGCTTATCTTCTATTTTACTATATTTAAGGACTGTTTTTTTTTCAGCTCTAGAAGTCTTTTAGTGGAACTTTTTGGGTCTTGTAGATTTAGGATCATGTGATCAGCTAGATAATTTGACTTCTTATTTCCCTATTTGCATCCCTTAGATTTCCTTCTGTTGCCTGATTGCTGTGACTAGAGTTTCAAGAACTATATTGAGTAAGAGTTGTGAAAATGGACCCCTCTGTCTTGTTCCTGATTTTAGAAGAAATGCTTTCCGTTTTTTCCATTTAGTATTATTTTGGATTTTGGGTTTGTCACATATAGACTGTATAAGGTTAAGGTTAAGTTTCTTCTATCCTTAATTTCTCCAACATATTTAACATGAATGGGTGTTGGATTTTGTCCAAGGCATTTTCTGTAACTATTGAGAAAATGTTTCACAATTTTTGTCTTTAATTCAATTTATGTGATGAATTACCTTCGTTGATTTATGTATGTTTAAACAACCTCGCATCCCTGGGATGAAATCCACTTGATCATGGTGTACTATCTTTCAATGAAATTTGCTATTATTTTATTAAGGATTTTTATGTATTTGTCCATCAGAGATATTCATCCCTAGTTTTCTTTCTTTGATGAGTTCTTGCTTGGTTTGGTTGTTGGAGTGATAGCAGCTTAATAGCATTAATTTGTGAGAGTTCTTTTCCTTTTTATTTAATGGTATAATAGAAGAAAGATTGGCATTAATTCTTCTTTAAAAGTTTGGTAGAACTTAGCTAAGAATCCATCTGGTCCTAGAACTTCCTTTGTTGAAAGGCTTCTAATTGCTGCTTCAGTCTTATTGCTTGATATTCATTAGTTTATTTTTTTATATCCTCATGGTTCAATTCAGATAGATCATATACATCTAAAATTTTGTCACTATCTTCTAGATTTTATTGCTTATTTGGATATAATTTTCCAAATAGTTTCTAATGATTCTCTGGCTTTCAGAAGTGACTGGTGGTATCTCCTTTTTCATCTTCAATTTTTATGAATCTGTGTCTTTGCTCTTTCTTTTGGTTTGTTTGGCTAAGTGTTTCTCATCTTATTTATCTTTTCAAAGAACCAACTCTTTGCTGCATTGATGTTTTGCATTTTTTCATTCTCAATTTTATTAACCTTAGCTCTGATCCTAAATATTTCCTGTTGTCTACTGAATTTGGAGTTAGTTTATTTTTTTCTTTTCTAGGGCCTTAAGATGTAACAATAGGTTATTTATGTGGGATCTATTTTTTTAACATATGAACTTAACACTTAAAGTTTCCTCTTAGAACTACCTTCATACTGTTCCAGAGATTTTGTTTAGTTAATTCTCTGTACACATTTGTTTCTAAGATAATTTTATTTCTCTCCTGATTTCTTCATTATTCCATTCCTCATTCAGAAAGGTGTTACTTAATCTTCATGTGGAAAAGTGGTGTTTAATTTCATTCCATTATGATCTGATAGGATGCAAGGGATTATCTCTATTTTTTTCTATTGTGATGTGTTTTGTATCCTAAAATATTGTCTATTTTATGGAAGTTTCTATGTGTAACTGAGAAGAAATTGAACTCAGGTTTTCAATGTATGGAATATTCTATAGATATTTGTTAGGTGCTTTTGATTAAAGCATTTCTAGTTCTGAAAAACTTTACTTTGTTTATTTTTGGATTACTTATGTTTTGGTGGGATAAGTGTGTTGAGATCACACAGTTTTATTGTATTGGGAGCTATTAGATTCTTTATGTTGAGTAGTGTCAGTTTTATGTTTGTAGGTTCACCAATGTTAGGGGAATAAATATTTACAAGCATATCCTGTTATTTGATGATTCCCTTAATGAGTATGAAGGCAATTTCTTTATCTCTTCTGATTAATTTTGCCTTGAATCTACTTTTTCAGGTGTGATAGTAGCTACCCTTGCTGGCTTTCAGTCTCCATTTGCATGATATATATTTTCCCATCCTTTAACCTACAGCATGGGGATATTTTCCCTTATAAACAACATATGTTTGGGTCTTTTTTTTTTTCTAATTCATTCTGCCAATCTGTATTTTTTGACTGGAGAATTTAAATCACTTACATCCACTGTTATTAGAGAGAGTTGATTTTTATTTCCTGCCATTTTTGTTTATTTCTATTAATTCAGATTTGATTCTCCCTTAATTGCCTATTCATCTAGTGAGTGACTACTTATCTAGTGATATTCATCCACATGCTAACTCTGGTATTACTTTTAAATTCTTATCCATGAAATAGTCATTAAGTATGTGTTGTAGTGCTAGGTAAGAGGCTATGAATTTGTTTAATTTCTTCTTGTCATGGAACATTTTTACTATATCTTCAATTCTGAGGAGTAGTTTTCTTGGACATAGCAATCTCAGTTGATATCTGTTATCTTTCAGACTTGGTGTATATTATTCCAAGCCTTCTTGATTTCTAGGGTCTAGGCTGAGAAATTAGTAATTAAATTCTAGCCTACTTCTAAAAGTGACTCATTGTTTTTCTCTTGTGGGTTTTAGAATTCTGCTATCCTTATTATGTGTATTAGGCATTTTAATTATAATGTCTTGGAGAGGATCTTTTATGACCTAAATTCATGGTGTTTTAATTGCATCTCATTATTACTAAGGTTTGGAAATTTATCTGATGTTATTTTATTCAAATAGATGTGCATTCTTTAGTTTGTAATTGTATTTTCAATGCTTTTACCTACCCCAATGACTATTACATTTAGTCTCTTAATATTATCCCAGATTTGTCTTTTTAATTTATTGGTGACTTTATTTTCAAGATCATATACTTTTTCTACACTGAGTTTTGGGTTGATTCTTCCCTTGTTCTATCAAGTGAAAAATTGCTTTGATATTCTCAGCTTTGCATATTCAATTTATTGTTGCTGAATTGTTGCTTTGATTCATTCTTGGAGAGCTGCAACAGCAATGTGACTACTTCTGAGCCACTTTATTCCATTCCCACAAAGACATTAACTACATGGACTAAAAGGATGTTATAAATATATTTCACTGCAGAGAGGCTGCTTCTCATTTGACTCCATGATAACATGGGAAAACTCTAGGAGAGCCACCTTGCTGCAATGTGTGTGAAGAGGAAAATCATTTTTGGAGCACACTGCTGGTCAGTGGGAGATTTTTGGAGAATCAGGGATTTGGTTGTTACAAGTGGAAAACAGGAATTCTATCTGTCCCAGTCAGGTCATGGCAGCTGTGACTGTCATTGCTCGCACTGTCATGGGAATGGGGATAGAGCTGAGCTATAACATGCGTTTGGATCTACTCTTGGAGAAGTCAAATTCTATAAAGAACCCTGCATTGGACTCAAGCTGGGACACACATACTGTACCTCCACTATATAAGGAGATTTTTTTGAACAGACTGTCCAACAGGAGGGAGTCAGCAGTACAGAGTGTGCCAGGAGCCAGCTACAGTTCAGAAGCTGAACCTGGAAGAGCCAGCATGGGACAGGCCCAGGTGTCACTTGGCTCAGGAGGATTCAGCGTATTGGAGTGCAGAGAAAACTATCTCTGACCTGTCCCAGTCCCCCAAGTTGGAGGGCACACGTGACAAGCTAAGGTGGGATAGGGGCAGGCAAGAGAACACATTCTGAGCACAGAAAATCTGGAGTGACTATGTATGTAACCAGCAGAGGGAGCACTGCTATGCATTCAACCCACTGCACTTACAACCTGGGAAGTGTCCTGAGTTTCATATCCCAAGGGAGGCTGGAATAGGCCAACCCTGGGAGCATTTGTTAAGCCAGTCTCTTCAGGGAAGTGTCCACCCAACAAAGCCCAGAAGACTGAGTCAAAACACAGACCTCTATGTGAGACTGCATAATTCCAGACTGAGTGACCATGGTAACAAAACTCTGGCAGAAAGTGGACATTTGCCCCCAACATGTAGTGTGACAATCTCTGTGAACATAGTTCAGATTTTGCAATATTTTTTTTCTATTTTTGAGGTGTATTTGTGTGCTCTACTGCTTAGCTTCAACATGCAGTGGGCAGCCCAGCAACCACACCAGGTGCCAAGTCCTGGAACCTTAACCCAAAATAAGGCTCCAGGCACACATAGCTTTCTGGAAGGAAGCAGAAAGGTGATATCTGACCCAACCCTTGATGTGTAAGGAAGAAGAACCCAGACTTGCCTTGCTTCCACAAGGGATCCCCACATCAAAGATCCAGAATAAACTTTTAAAAAATGAAGAATTAAACTAGAAGAGGCTCACCTCAAACCCACAACTCCCCTGGAATGGAGCCACTGTTCAGGGAGCTGGATGAAAATCTAGAACAAATTATCAACGAACTAATAACTAAAAGGAACAATGACCTAAAAGAAGGTTTAATGAAGGGACTAAGAGAAAATTCAAGAGCTGAGAAACTCTATTATCAAAGAAATAGACATACTCAAAAAGGATGAAACAGAGCTAAAATCTGCTGTCAATGATATGAGAGGAATCATGGAAGAATTCAATAATAGACTAAATTCTGTAGAAAATAGAACCTCAGCTATTGACACTGAGGACAGGCTGAGCAAGCTTGATTGCACAGATGACAAAAATGAAAAACAACTCACAGAACATGAACATAATTCTGGGATGAAATTAGAAGAGACAACATAAGTGTAGTTGGGATACAGGAAGAAACTGAAACACAAAGGAATGGTATGAAGAATATTCTCAATGAAATAATTAAAATTTTTTCTGTATAAAAATAGAGTCAGATATGCTCATTCAAGAAGCTTATAGGACACCCAATAGGACTAATCAAATAGGAAATTCACTAAGACACATCATATTCAAAATGTACAAACATCAGTTGCCATACAGTATCTATTTTCTAGAATTTTGGTAAAGATAATTGGGCCTATGGAAATGAGGAAATGTCTGTAAGTGTTTTTTGCATCTGATTATACTATCATACAAAATGTATTGGAGAGCTTTTCCACTGCTTATATTTCCTGAAAGATTCATAGAATATTTATGTTTTCTTAAATATTGGAAGTGGCAAAGAAGAACCACCAAATCACATTCAGATTCAAACCAATAAGAATTACCTCTGACTTTTCAGCTCACACACTTGAAGCCAGATGATCATGAAGGAAGATCTTTTAACATCTGAATGACCACAACATGCAGCCAAAAATAGTATACCCAACAAAACTCAGCTTCAAAATTGAGTGGGAAATAAGAACATTTTATGATAAGATCAAACTTGCAACATTCATCAACAGAAAATCAGATTTACAAAGAATCCTCAAAGACAAACTCCAGATAAAAGAATAAGCAAACGCTAATCAAAACCCACAAACAGGAAATTTAATAAAGGTAACTGCTATCAATAGCCAGCCAAGACAGTACAGAACTTACTAATAAAATGTAATGACTATGTACCACAACCACACCTCTATTCTAACACTGAATGTGAATGGTCTCAATGCACCACTCAAAAGACACAGACTGGCAGATTGGATCAAAAAAAGAAAATCCAACAATATGCTGGTTATAGAAGGCCTGCCTTACAGCCAATGACACTTGCTGATTGAGGTTGAAAGGATGGGGAAAAAGTCTACCATGCATACAGCCCAAGAAAGAAAGCTGGGTTGCAAAACTTATATCCAACAAAGTAGATTTCAAACATAAACTAATCAGAAGAGATAAATAAGGCCACTATAAATTAGTAAAGGGAAAAAATACAACAGGGAAGATATAACCATAGTAAATATACACTTTCCAAACAACAATGCTTTAAACTACATCAATAAATTACTCCATGACATAAAAACACATGTGGACCTCAACACAATAGTACTTGGAAACTTCAACATTCTGTAATAAACAGATTATCAAAGCAAACAACAAAAACAACAGCAAAGAAATATCCAGTCCATAAATCAAATGGACTTAACAGACATCTATAGAACAATCCACCTCCAATCAGCTGAATACACCTTCTTTTCAGCAGCACATGGATTCTTCTCCAAAAATAAGTCATATTCTAGTTCACAAAGGAAATCTCAGCAAATGTGAAAAAGTAGATATTATTCTATGTATCCTATCAGACCCTAATGCCATGACCCTTGCAATTAACAGCAAAAATCAGAACAGAAAACACACATATACATGGAGATTGCATAATAACCTATAAATGAAGAATGGATCCAAGAAGTCATGAGAGAAGAAATCCTGAAATTCTTGGAAGAGAATGAAAATTTAGACACAATATATCAAAACCTCAGGGACAGCATGAAAACATTCCTAAGGGGAAAATTTATAGCACTGAATGCCCACATTAAAAATGAGGAGAGATCCCAAATAAATAAGCTTATGCTCCACTTGAAATCCTCACAAAAGGAAGAACAATCTAACCCCAAAGACAGCAGAAGATAGGAAATAATCAAGATCACAGCTGAAATCAATGAAATTGAGAAAAGAAAATTATAAAAAAGTAAACAAAACAAGGAGCTGGTATTTAAAAAAATAAATAAAATTGATAAACCCCTAGCCAATTTCACTAAAAGAAGGAGGGAAATAAAAGAAATCAACAAAATCAACAATGAAAAGGGAGCAATCAACATTGACCCCGTGGAAATCCAACAAATTATAAGAACATATTTTGAAAAACTATGCTCCTCTAAATTAGATAATCTGAAAGACATGGACAAATTTCTAGACACATATAGCATCCCTAAATTGACACTGGATGGTATTGAAATCCTAAACAGCCCAATAACAGGCACTGAAATTCATACAGCAATTAAAAGCCTTCCAATAAAGAAAAGCCCAGGACCTGATGGATTCCCTGCTGAGTTTTATCATACCTATGAAGAGGAGCTAATACCTCTCCTTATTAAGCTATTCCAAGAAATTGAAAAGGAAGGAACTCTCCCAAACACTTTTTATGAGGCAACCATAACTCTGATACTAGAACCCAACAAGAACACATCAATAAAAGAAAACTACAGACCAATATCCCTCATGAACAGGTGGATTTGCAATACCAGATTTAAAACTGCACTATAGAGCTGTAGTAACAAAAACAGCATGGTACTGGTAATCAAAATAGGAATGAAGACCAATGGAATAGAATAGAAGACTCTGAGACAAACCCACAAATATTTAAATATCTGATCTTTGACAAAGAGGATCAAAATATAACATGGAGGAATGAGAGCATATTCAACAAATGGTGCTGGAAAAACTGCATAGCAACTTGTGAAAAGTTGAAATTAGATCCTTATCTCTCACCTTGCACAAAAATTAAATCTAAGTGGATCAAGGATCTAGGAATTAAATCAGCTACCATGCAACTGCTAGAAGAAATGTAAGTACCAACACTCCAGCATTTGGGAGTAGGCAAAGACTTTCTCAACAAGACTCCTAAAGTGAAAAAATTAAAGTCAAAAATCAACGAGTGGGATGCCATTAAGCAAAAAAGCTTTTTAACATCAAAGGAATTGGTTAAAATTGTCAAGAGGCAACCTACAGAACAGGAGATAGTCATGGCCTGTGATTCTTCTGACAGGGGACTAACATCCATAATTTACAAATTACTCAAAAACTTTAATATCAAATGCACAAACATTTCAATCAATAAATGGGCCAAAGAGCTAAATAGAAACTTCTCAACACAGGAAATTGAGAAAGCCAATGAATATATGAGAAAATGCTCTAAATCACTAGGAAACAGAGAAATGCAAATGAAATACATTAAAATTTCACCTCACTCCAGTCAGATTAGCAAAAATGAAGACTATAAACAATAATAGATGCTTGAGGGGTTGTGGGGAGTTAGGAACACTAGCACACTATTGGTGGAACTGCACACTGGTAGCCCCTCTGGAAAGCAGTGTGAAGAACCCTCAAAAAACTAGGAATGGACTCACCATACGATGCAGCAATCCCTCTTATGGGTATTTTCCCAAAGGAGTGAGAATCAGCACATTACAGCGACACTATATCACTTCTTTCCAAACTGTTTTTTTTTCTGATGATAAGTAGGCTGTTAATAATTCTATTTTCCCTTGTATGTGATAAGATTGTTTTTCTCCTATTGCCTTCAAGATTTTTTCCCTGCTTGTGTCTTACCACATTTTCACTATGATGTGTCTGAGCTTTGATCACTTTGTATTTGTTTATTTTTCTTATCGATCATTGAACCCCTGGAATTAATTAATGGTTTTCATCATATTTTGGAAAATTTTAATCATAATTTATTTTTAGATGCTTAATGAAGAAAATATATTAAATAACAATCAAAAGGTAATCTACAAAGAATTGCAGTTCAAGATGGATTTTTTAGTTAATTGTACCAAATATTTAAAGGAGAGCTAAAACAGTTTTTAAACATGTTCTTCCAAAAACATAGAGAATAGGGAAGAAACTTCTAATTCATTTCATAATGAGTCATAAATTAGGTGACATTCCATGTGAAAAGTAGGAGCTTTGACGGGCATGGCAGTAGAGTTGTTTTTTGTAAGGTAGCTTGAGCAGAAACTAGGAAATAGAAAAATATATAAAAAAGCAAAACGGTTAACCCAGGTTATTTCAGTTTATTTTTCTTGTAATAGATAAAGCCTAAAGCCAGTGGACATCTTTATCATGCTGGTTCAGGTTGAATGGGACTTTTCTGATTGATTACTATAGTCTCTGGTTTTTTTTGAAAAAGTGGTTTGTTTAAGGATTTTCCTGCTTCATTAAAATTTCAGTTAGATTATGTGACACATACCACATATGCCTTCATTTCAATGTAGTTTGTTAGTGCCTAGTCTAGAAACTTAACCCAAAATAGTGGTCTCCCTACATTTTATTTAACATTACTAATCTAAATTATATTCTTCAATTACTCTAAGTAGTATCACATTTTTCACAACAGAGGTATGAAAAGACTTTCTTTAAAATTTTCTATGTAAGTTTGTGTTGTCCAAATAGCATTATTTTTTTTCTTTTGCTTCTAATATTTTGTGTTCTATAATGAAATTTAGTTCTTATTTGTAAATTTATTTTGTGTTTTGTGACATTGCTAAATTTGTTAAATATTTTTAGTGGTTGTTTTTTAGGATTGTCAATATTTTCTATGGAAAGAATTATTTAACCTTCAAATAAAAATAATTTTTGTTTTAATTTCTAATATATTTACATTCTATTGTTTGTTTATTTGTGGCTTTCTTTTTGTGATGACAATTTCTAGCACAGTGCTCAATAAACATGAAAAGGGAAAGATATCACTGGTTATTTCTCTATGAAATCTGGTTTGAGAACAAGCTTTCATAAGTATCTTTCATTAGATTGTATATATTCTCTTTTGTTTCCAATTGATGACAGTTTTCATGAAAAATAAATGTTTAATTTTGACAGATACATATTCTCTGTATCTATCAGATTTTACTTTAATTTGTTATTATATTGAATAATATAACTCATTTTCCAATGCTAAACCAAACTTGTATTCCTTGTACAAACATCAGTTGCCATACAGTATCTTCTTTCATAGTATATTGCTGCGTTCAATTTTCTAGAATTTTGGTAAAGATAATTGGGCCTACAGAAATGAGGAATGGTCTGTAAGTGTTTTTTGCATCAAATTATAGTATGAAAGAAAATGAATTGGAGAGCTTTTCCTCTGCTTGTATTCCCTGAAAGATTCATAGAATATTTATGTTTTCTTCAATGTTCAATATAATTCACTAACAAAACCTGTGTTTTAGCTCTAGTGGGTCTTTGGTTAGCCATAACCAATTTTTTAAAAAAACTGTTGTGGATGATCCAAGGTTTAATTTAGTGCCACTTTCATTCAGCCCAAAGGTATGCTTTTGCATTTGTTTTATTTGAAAAAAATAATCTAATATTCATTTTTGCAGAATGATTTCACTATACAAAAAATTATTTTTCCTCAGCATTTTATTTTTTTTTAAAAAGAAAATTTTTTTATTAGAAGTATATAGAGATACAACTGAGGGGAAAACAATATCAAACCATCAGTAACTGATGTATATATACTTTGTTATCCAGGGGTAATGCCAAAACATGGATGACCACCTTGGGTTTCACCTGTTGCTGTTTCCCCCAGAAGAACTCATGCGTTAAATGGGTATCTCGAGGAGGAATGACATCAGCTTCTGGGATGGTTCCCCCATATTCCCACTCTCCAGTCTCCTATGAGTTCTTCATAAAACCCCCTCCCCCTCCCTCTCCCTGTGCCTCCAAGTATCCTAGGGAGCCATCCGCCTATACTCTGAGAATCATACAATTTGAAGTTATTGTTAGGTTAGCCGTCTAACCTACTGCTTCCCCATGTATTCCAGCTTCCACAGATGAGAGAAACCATTCGACCCTTTAGTCTCTGAGATTGGGATACTTCACTTAGCATGATTCTTTCCATTTCCATCCATTTGATATCAAAAGCCATAATATCATCTTCTCTAATGGCGGAGTTGTATTCCATTCTATATATGTACCAAAACTTTTGTATCCACTCGTTGAGTGAGGGACATCTGGGTTAGTTCCATAGTCTATCTATAGTAAATTAAGCTGCTGTAAACATTGAGGGAGCCACATCACTATAATATGCTGATTCTAACTATTTTGGGAAAATACTCCAGAGTGGGATAGCTGGGTTGTAAGGTGGTTCCATCCTTAAATTTTTTGAGGATTCTCCACACTGCTTTCCATAGTGGCTGAACCAGTTTGCAGTCCCACCAGTAGTGTAACAGTGTTCCTCTTTTCACACAGCCCCTCCAGCATCTATTGTTGTTTGTATTCTTCATTTTTGCCACTCTAACAGGATTGAGGTGGTATCTCATTGAAGTTTTGATTTGCATTTCCCTTATAGCTAATGATGTAGAGCATTTTCTCATATATTTATGGGCTTTCTGGACTTCCACTGGAGAGAAGTTCCTTTTGAGTTCTTTAGCCCATTTATTGATTGGATTATTTCTGAATTTGGACTTTAGTTTCTTTAGTTCCCTGTATATTCTGGATATTAGCACTCTGTCCGAGGTGTAGGAGGCAAAGGTTTTCTCCCATTCTGTAGGTTCTCTCTTGATGCTCTTGACTAGATCTTTAGCTGTACGGAAACTTTTTAGTTTAATTGCATCCCATTCATTTATTCTTGATTTTACAGCATGAGCCATAGGAGTTCTGTTAAGGAAGTAGCTGCTGACTCCTATATGCTGTAGTGATGACTCTACTTCTATTTCTAGTAAGTTTAAAATTGTTGGCTTAATATCCAGATCTTTGATCCATTTTGATTTAATTTTTGTGGAGGGTGAAAGATAAGGATCCAGCTTCATTTGTCTACATATGGCTGTGCAGTTTGTCCAACACCATTTGTTTAACAGACGTTCTTCCACATCGTATTTTCCCCCTTTATCAAATATCAAATAGTTAAGGATATGGGGGTTTGTCTCAGGATCTTCTATTCGGTTCCACTGGTCTTCGGTTCTGTTTTGATACCAATACCATGCTGTTTTTGCTACTACGGCTCTGTAGTATAATTTCAGGTCAGGGATTGAATTACCCCCTACTTGTTCCTTTCTGTAGAGTACTGTTTCGGCTAGTCTGGGTCTCTGTTATTCCATATGAACTTGAGAATTGCTTTTTCTATATCTGTGAAGAATGCCATTGGTATCTTGATGGGAATTGCATTGAATCTGTATAGGGCTTTGGGTAGAATGGCCATCTTTATTATATTGATTCTGCCCAACGATGAGCATGGAATGTTTTTTCCAACTACTCTGGTCTTCTGCAATTTCATTTTTTAGTGTTTGATAGTTTTCTTTGCAGAGCTCCTTAACATCCTTTGTAAGGTTAATGCCCAAGTATTTCATTTTTTTGGAAGCAATGGTGAATGGAAGAGAGTTCCTGATTTCTTCTTCTGCGGATTTGTTACTGGAGTAAAGAAACGCTAGTGATTTGCTGGAGTTGATCTTGTAGCCAGCTACATTGCTAAAATCACCTATAAGCTCTAGGAGTTTTCTGGCTGATGTTATTGGGTCTTCTAGGTATAAAATCATGTCGTCTGCAAATAGAGATAACTTAACTTCCTCTTTTCCTATATGAATACCTTTGATTTCCTTGTCTTGACTATTGGCTCTGGCAAGGGTTTCAAGGACTACATTGAACAAGAGTGGGGAGAGCCGACAACCTTGTCTCATACCTGAATTTAGTGGAAATGCTTTCAGTTTTTCTCCATTGAGGATAATGTTGGCTATGGGTTTGTCATAAATGGATATGACATAGTTAAAGTATCTTCCCTTGATCCCTATCTTTTCCAAAGTTTTGAGCACAAAGTGGTGTTGAATTTTATCAAATGCTTTCTCTGCATCAATTGAGATGATTATATGATTTTTGTTTTAAATTCTGTTTATGTGGTGAGTTACATTTATTGATTTGTGTATATTGAACCAGCCTTGTTTTCCTGGAATGAAGCCCACTTGATCATAATGTATTATCTTTTTAATGTATTTTTGTATCCGATTAGCTAAAATTTTATTATGGATTTTTGCATCAATGTTCGTCAGGGAAATTGGTCTATAGTTTTCTTTCCTTGACATGTCTTTGTTGGGCTTCAGAATCAGTGTAATGTTTGCTTCATAAAAAGTGTTTGGGAGTGATCCCTCTCTATCAATTTCCTGGAAGAGCTTGTAGAGGATTGGTGTTAGTTCTTCTGTGAAGGCTTGGTAGAATTCAGCCATATATCCATCCGGACCTGGGCTTTTCTTTTTTGGGAGAGCTTTGATTGCTGCTTCAATTTTGCTCTCTGTGATAGGTTGGTTGAGGTTTTCAACATCCTCCTGTGTTAAAGAGGGGATGTCGTGTGTGTCCAAGAACTTGTCCATGTCTTCCAAGTTATCAAATTTGGTGGAGTATAAGTTTTCAAAATAGGTTCTGATAATCTTCTGTATCTTGGATGAGACTGTGGTGATAACCCCATTTTCATCTCTGATTTTGTTGATTTGCTTCATTTCGTTCTTCCTTTTGGTGTGTTTGGCAAGGGGGTCTGTCGATTTTGTTAACTCTTTCAAAGAACCAACTCTTAGTTTTGTTAATAGATTGAATAGCATTTTTGTTCTCAATTTCATTGATTTCAGCTCTGATTTTGGTAATTTCCTGTCTTCTGTTAGATTTAGGGTTGCACTGTTCCTCCTTTTGTAGTCGTTTGAGTTGAAGCATAAGGCTATTAATCTGATCTCTTTCTGGATTTTTGATGTATGCACACAGTGCTATAAATTTACCTCTTAAGAATGCCTTCATACTGTCCCAGAGGTTTCGGTATGTTGTTTCCTCATTCTCATTCAATTCCAAAAACTTCTTAATCTTTGTTCTCATTTCCTCTTTTACCCATCCTTCTTTTAAGAGGTAATTATTCAATTTCCAAGTATTAGAATAGTTCCTGTTGTTTCTCTTGTTGTTGATTGCTAAGATCATAGCATTATGATATGACAGAATACATGGGATTATATCCACTTTTTTATGTTTGCTAAGATTATCTCAGTGAACTAGTACATGGACTATTTTAGAGAAGGATCCATGTGCCGCTGAGAAGAAGGTAAATTCAGCTGTCTTAGGATGGAATATTGTGTGGATGTCTGTTAAGTCCGATTGATTAATAGAGTTGTTCAGATTGGAGATGTCTTTATTGATCTTTTGCTTTGATGATCTGTCTCGAGTTGATAGTGGTGTGTTGAAGTCCCCCAGGATTATTGTGTTGAGATCGATGAGGGGATTAATGTCCTTAAGGACTTTTTTCATATATTTGGGGGGGGTTGTAATTGGGGGCATAAATGTTGATTATCGTTATATCTTCTTGATGAACTGTCCCTTTTAGTATGATAAAGTGACCCTCTTTGTCCTTTCTGACTAGTTTTAGTTGGAAATTAATTTTGTCAGAAATTAGAATCGCTACACCAGCTTGCTTTTTGGGCCATGGGCCTGGTAGACGTTTTGCAATCCTTTCACTTTCAGCCTGTGTCTATTTTTGAGTGTCAAATGTGTCTCTTGCAGGCAACATATTGTTGGATTTTGTTTTTTGATCCAGTGAGTCAGTCTGTGTCTTTTAATTGGTGCATTGAGACCCATTAACATTCAAAGATAGAATAGATATGGGAGGCTGATTCACAGACTTTGTATCTATTACAGAGTTTTGAGTCATCTTGAAAGTCAGCTTTTGTATAGTATGATTATTGACTTGCCCTTGTTTAAGGATTTAGCATATCGTTGGCATTATCTTCTGAATAGAGAACATCTTTGAGAATGTTCTGTAGAGCAGGATTTGTGTTCATGTATCTTGCTAGCTTGAGTTTATCGTTGAAGTATTTAATTTCCCCTTCACATTTGAAGCTGAGTTTTGCAGGATGTATTATCTTTGGTTGAAAATTGTTATTTTTTAACACTTGAAAGATATTGTTCCAAGCTCTTCTGGCCTTAATTGTTTGTTCTGAAAAATCCATAGTGATTCGAATTGGTATGCCTCTGAATGTGATTTGGGACTTTCCTCTAGCAGCTTTTAGAATTCTCTCTTTAATTTCTCTGATATTCAATTTGTATATGATATGTCTTAGTGAGTTTCTCCATTGATTATGTGGTGTTCTATAAGCATCTTGGATGTGGTATTCTGGATCAATAGCGAAATGAGGGAAGTTCTCACGATTTCGCTTAAAAGGTTCTTGAATCCCCTTGTTTGCTGTTTGGAGTTTTCCTCCAGGCCAATGATTCTCAGATTATTATACCTCATCTCATTAAATATTACTTGGAAGTTCTGATTATGTAATATAAGCTGTTTATCTTGTTTTTCTTCTTTGATTTCTACATTGTTTAGGCGATACTCATTGTCCAATACTTGTTCTTCAAGCGCTGATGGTCTAATTTCAGTGGAGTTTACTCTGGTGTTGGTGTCTTCCAGTGAAGATTTGAATTGGTTAACCGTGTTTTTCAATCCTAATAGCTCTGCTGCATACTTTTTCAGAATGTCAATATCCTGTACAGCTGATCTTTCATCTCCTGGAATTAATCCTTAATTTCCATGTAGAATTTGTCTCTCATCTCTTGAAATTGATCTTTGATCTCTTTCCTTAATTCCTCTCTCAACTCTTTGATTGCATTACTGATCATAACACTGATACAATGTCTTTGGTTTACATCTAGGGCCCCGGCTATGGAATCATTGAGTGGAGAGCTGTGGAGTTGAGGAGGGGAGTTATTTCCCCTTTTCCTCATTTTCTGAGTCAGGGAGCTTATCGTTTATTTCAGCCTTGTTACTCTTGTTGGATAAATTGAAGCTTCTTATGACTTTGCTTCATTGTGAAGAGGAGCTATTTGGTCAATACAGACCTAAAGATGCCAGACTGTTCTGTGAGAATTTGAGAGGCTATATGTGCAAATACTAGTCTGTTTCAACTAAAACAGATGAGCTGATGATTATCACCAATAATAGCAGCTTTCTTTGAGAGAACTCTCACTGTGTAGTATGATACCAAGCAATTACTGGTTTTGAAGCGTGTCTATTTCTTCAGATAGTAGGGTCTCTCTGAAATTGGGGAGCAGGAATGACTAGGGAGTCAAGGAGGTGAATTGGGGAGGTATAAAATCATACCTGTTATAGAATATAGGGGAACTAGGAATTAGGGGGGAGTAGGTTATTCTATTAGGGCTAAGGAAAACATAGAACTGGGGTGCAGGTAGGGTAAAGACTTGGGGTGAGAATGACAGAAAGATGCTTATATTTAGGGATTAACAGAGTACAGTGGAGGAAGAGGTTAGCAGTAGGATTCAATAAGACCTAAAGAAATAAGAGCCAATCACCAATACATACACACAGATAAGGATTTACATCCACTGACACCAAATTCAGTATTATTGTAAGGCAAGAAAGGAGCAGAGAAAAAAGGAAAAAGAACAACCCAAAAAACCCACAGTAATGTTAAAAATTTAAAAATATTATATTCCAGCTGGATTCACGTTTAAAAAAATTAAAAATTAATAATAAAAAATTAAAAAGAAAAAAATGAAAAAATGAAAAAGAAAAAGAAAAAAACCCCACAAAACTAGTTGGTAAAGTTCTGGCCCTTATGTCAGGAAGTATGTATCATGGGATGGTGCATTCAAAGCTGATATCAAGCTGGGGATTCTTTGGAGTTGAGCTTGTCGAGGGAGAAGCAGATTGGTTGAGTCTGGTAGCCTGGTTTTTCTTAGAGGATCTCCTCAAAGTTTTCTGTTGCAAAGGGGTATTCAGCTCTCCCTGCGTTGTAATCCTGAGATGGTTGCTTTCTGCCAATCCACACTGTAGATATTTCTTGGACCTGGGGCTCAGAAGTTGTAGACATTCGAGTTGATCCTATCGTAGATGTGTGGGTCTCTGACTGATCCAAGGAGAGTGACCAGCCTGAGACCTGCTTCCTCAGGATCACTGGTGACCCACTCTGAGTGTCTTGTGATCTTCAGAAGTCCCAAGAGCTGCTCTGTGGGGTTGACTGAAACCCTCAGAAGATGGTCCAGATTGTGCCAGTGCTTATGTGATTCTCAGTTGAAGCATTAAGGGGCACCCTACTAGAGAGGTCCAGGCCTACGAAGCCTTGGCTATGCAAGGAGCTCAGATGCTAAGGGGTACCCCGAGCTGCCCCATATATTCAAAACTTCCTAAGGCAAATTTCAAGCAGAGGCTGAAGCAGAGGATCCTCTATAGAGGGATGCTCCCTGCTGGAGCAAGTTCTGTTCACAGGCTCTTCCTATTTGGGTGAGAAGTGGGGCAGTCCTTAGGGCAGAAGGGCGCCAATGGAGAAGTTAGCGAGCTGGAGAGGTGAATGGCTGTTCCCTACAGCCCCCAGGGCAGATGGCCAGTTGGTGGGGGTTGGTGGTGGTAACTTCTGTTTCTGATTGCAGGGACTGAGGCCCCTTAACGCTGCTGGGTGACCAGCCCCGCCCCGCTCTCTCACACTGGTGTGAGTACTTATGTTAAAGGACTTTAAAATCAGCACTTGTAGACTGAGGGCACCAGTGGAGAGTTATGGACTGCGGTGATTGCGTTAAAGATCTTGCCTGGAAACCTCTCCTTCCCAGGCTCCACGGGCAGTGGCCGGAAGTGTAGCAGGAATTCCCAGCACCACAAAGACCCTTTGGGAAAGGGCCCAATCTCAGGGTGATAGATTCTGGTTTTCTGGCCACGAAGTCTGAGGGCTCAGGAGGTTTTTTGGTTTTTTTTGTTTTGTTTTGTTTTTTTGCTGAGCAACCCACCCCACTCTCAGGGAAACATCACAGTCGTGTGCCGCCACACAAACAGCTACGAGTTTGCTAATGTGAACAATTAATTCCCAGCGCTTTATGCAAGATTAGGTAAATTAAGAGCTGTCAGCTCAGGGAGTTCACAGTGGCCGGGTTAGGGTGTGTGGTTAGGAAACTCGCTCCCTCCCTCCATTTCTGCCCTCAGGAGCAGCTCCCCTCCCCCCGGGTGTGGGGCAGAGTGCTGTGGCCTCCACTAAGCTCTCCTTTATATTTGGTAATGGACCGAGCTATTCCTTTGGAGTTAAAGAGTTAGCAGGGGATAATGTTCCCCCACACCGAGTGCTTTGTCCTACCATGGGAATCCGGTGCTGTCCTGCAGGGTGAGGTGACTCTCAGGAGCTTCCGGGAGTCAGTGACGGTGGGGTGGACGCCATCTTGAGAACCCCCTCAGCACTTCAAAGTGATTGTCTATGAAAGACCGAAGAAGCAGGAGACTCACAAGTTCAACCAGATACCCCAACTTAGTGAGATCCTGTCTCAAAACAAAGAATAAAAAGGAGTGGAGGTGTAGCTACTGATGAAGAACCCCTCATTTCAATCTCCAGTATCAAAAAGTAAATAAATAGGTAAGTAAGTAAATAAATAAGTAAATAAATAAAATCTTTCCATTAGATTATAGCTTCCACTGTTTCTGGTAAGAAATTAACCATAAGTTTAATAATTGCTTTTCTTTACGTAATTTGTAAATTCTAATCTCTGTCTGTAAATATCTGAACAATGGATTATTCATAAATTATCCTTTTGGGTGTTATACTGTTCAGGATTTACTGAAATTCTTGGGTTTATATATTATTTATCTTATAAAATTTGACAAACTTTGGCTACCTTTTTTAAGGTAAAATTTCTGCTCTCCTTTCTACTTTTCTCCTCTCATTTTGAGACTTTATTTACATTTATTTTAGACTGTTTTTAATTGTTCTACATATAACTGTGTCTCTGTTAATTTGTTTTTTGTTTTATTTTGTGCCATAATGCAGATTGTAAAATATCTATTGTCTTCTATGTGCTGTTACACCAATACATTGAACTTTTATTTCAAATATTTTGGTTTTTAATTTTGGAAGTCAAAATTGGTCTATTTCTCATCATTTGCATTACTGTGCTGCAACTTACCATCTGTTCATTCATTATACCATCTTTTTAAATGTTATTCAGCATATTTATAATGGGCTCTTCAAAGTGAGTGTCTGAGAACTTGAGCATCTGTGTGAACTGTGAATCATTTCTATTGACTGACTCTGTTCTCTTAACTGTAGTTTATATTTTCATCTTTCCTATTCTGTATATTAATTTCTGATTATATTCTGAACATTATACACATGGATTATGCAGTCTCTACTTTCTTTTATTGTCCTCTGAGTAATATTGATTTGTGTTTGAATAGGAAGATCAGTTATTGACTGACAAGCTTGGTTTCATCTGTTGTTAGTAAGGCTATATTTAAACTTTGCCTTTTATCTTGGAGAAAATTCTTAATCATAAGAAGTATTCTTTACTCATTAAGCATGGCCTTTCTTGGTATTCAAAGAAGTGCTTGGGGCTTTACATCTTTAACTTGTTTAAGGTTAAAGCTAAAAGCTCTCTTTCCTGTTTGGTCCATGACTTGAATCTCTGAAATTTTCCAGCTATGCATTTCTACCTCTCTGGTATCTCCCTACTGTCTTCTCCATGCACATACATTGTTCATGGATCATGTTTGGGTGTGACATTGTTTACATAAAGACTTCAGGTGTTTCTCCTATGTGTCTTCCTCCTCTTTGGAATTCAACTCCTTAATTTGTACATTCTCCAGCAGTCATTAAGGACTCTGAGCTGCCTGTTCTAGGGCACATGCTGAATCAAAGCCACATGCTCAAAACTGTCACTTGGTTTTACATATTTTTAAAGAAATATTTTGTACTCTAGTTGCTGTAAAAATGGCACATTTGTAGAATTGCTTTATTGTCTACTAGTTACAAGGAATGAGAAAAGAATTGTATAATTTGTGCAGTTTTGATTTAAAACTTATCTCCCTCTGGAAAGATATTTTCTATAATTTATTTATTTTATATTGCATACATTTTGGTTTGAAAATTATATTCTTTAAAATAATATGACATTCTATTGCTTATATGTGTTTTTCTTACTTTCTTTTGTACGCTTAGGTTGTTAGATTGGTTACCACTTTTGCCGTGTTTTTCAATCTTAATTGTAATTCTTACTGATTTTTAGGCAATTATTATAAAAAGTGATACTGTGAAATATTTTAGTGGTTTGCTAAGAATGTGTTTCAAAAATAAGATAAGATGGTAGTATTGGATCCTGCAATTTTATGAAACTAGTTTATTAGTTTTAATACACTTTTTTGATGGAGGTTTGAATGTAAATGATATTTTCATCTGCAAAGATGACTTTTACTTCCTTTCCAATTGAGATGGTTTTTCTTTCTTTATGCTGTTCGATTGCTCCATCTTGGACTTTCAGTAGTATGTCATCCTTCTCTTGTTTCTGAAGCTGAGTATCCTTGATGTATTTCAAATCTTAGAAGAAAAGGCTTAGCTTTCAATGTTGAATATGACGTTAGCTGTGTGTTTGTCATACGTGGCTTTTATGGTGTCGAGTCACATTTCTTCTCACCTAATTTGTTGAATGCTTTAATTATGAAAAAGCAGTATATTTTGTCAAATGCTTTTTCTGCATCTATGGAGATGATCATGTGTTTTTCATTTTCCATGCTGTTACTATATTACGTTTATTATTTAGTGTGTGTTAAAGCATCCTTGTATCACAAACAAATTATAAAACGTTTGTTTTAAAATTTTTAAAAATATATAAAAATAAGTTACAGTAAATTTTACGTGGCTTTTCTCTGAGGGCATGTCCTTGAACATGCAGCTCAGAACCCTCTGTGACTGCTGGAGCTATTTCGACTTAATAATGGTATATATAATGCTTTTAACATGTTTTAGCATTCTGCTGAGTTAAGTTTGCTAGTGTTTTGTTGAGGGTTGTTATACTTGTGTTCATCAGGGTTCAGCTTATAATTTTTTTTTCACACTGTCCTGTCTAACTTTGGCATCATTTTAATGTTAGACTGATGAAATGAATGTAGAGGTGTTCATCCGTTTTCTATGCTTTTTTGGAATAGTATAAGAAAGATTGACATTCATTCATCTTCAAATATTTGGTATAAATAACTAATCAATATATCTGGTCATGGCTCTTTTTTGGCTCTTTTTAGATATACATGATATTAGAATATATAATGATAGAGAAGTATGGAGTGTAAATTGTTCTAATTCAGTCCACAGTTTTTCTCCTTCCTCTTTTTTCCTTCCACCCAATGTTCTTTTTTGATATGCATGACAATAGAATATACAGAAACATAATTAGAGAAGCTTGGAGTATATCTGTAGTTTTTATTTTAATGAGAAGTTTTGCTTACTAAACTTAGCATCCTTTCTAATTACTTGTCTGGCAGATTTTCTATTTCTTCACAATTTAGTCTTAGTAACTCATTATAGGAATTTACCCATTTCTTCTAGGGCATTCAATTTGTTAGCATACATTTATTCATAGGAGTCTCATAAACCTTCATGCTTCTACAATACATTGTAATTATATTTAATTTATAATTTTATTTTATTTTTTATTTTTTTTACTCTAGGTAAGCATTTGTCAATTTTGTGTATTTTTAAAGAAACAATTCATAGATTAATTTATCTTTTCTATAAAAATTCAGTTTCTTTTTCCTATACTAACTGACTCATCTGAAAAAAAAAAAAACTAAGAAAACATCCCTTGTGAAAAGGTCACAAAACAAATGCCTAAAAAATAAAAATAATTACAGAGATGGAAAAGCTATCTTACACTAGTAAATGTAAAATTCTGGTGGAAAAAATTGAGAAAGGCACAAATGAATGCAAAGCTACCCTGTATGCATGGAATATAAGAATCAGTGTTGTTAGATTATCCACACTATCCAAAGTGTTCTATCTGTTCTGTAGATATCAAAATTCCAAAGGTATTTTTGACAAAAGTGGAAAAAAGTCCTAAAAATTCATACAGAATCATAAAAATAAAACAGAAGAGACAAATCTTGAGCAAAAAGCACAAAGCAGTAGGCATCACATTGTTTATTTGAAAACTTAATTCAAAGCTATAGTATCAAAATAGTATGGTAGTGGCATAAAAACAAGTGCACAGATCAATGGAACAGAATAGAGATCCCAGAAATAGCTGTACACTTATAATCTACTGATTTGACAAAATTTACATAAGCATGCAATGGGAAAAGGATGATTTCTTCAATAACTGGTGTTTTGAAAAATGAATATCCATATATATAAGAATGAAAGTGGATGTTGGTTCATTGCATGTAAAAAAGTCAACTAAAAATGGACTACAGACTTAATACTAAGACCTTGTACTGTGAAACTATTGGAAGAGAAGATAAAGGAATAGCTTCTTCTTTTTTTTTTTTTTTTAAGAGAGAGGGACAGAGAGAGTGAGAGAGAGAGAGGGAAAGAGAGAAATAATTTGCATTTAGTTTTTCATGTGGCCTTTGTTGCTCCAACACTTTGTTGTGTCCATGGTACTGGGGTTTGAATTCGCATAGTTACACATGCTGGGCAAGAGCTGTAACAGCTGAGGCACCACTCCAGCCCAAGAAATAGCTTCTTAACATTAGTCTGTGCAATGATTTTGAAAAAAAAAAAAAAAACATGAACCCAAAAGACCAGAAAACAAAAGAAACATTGATGAATAGGATTACATCAAATTTAAAAGTTCTGCACAGCAAAGGGAACAATCAGTAGAGTGAACAGATGATCCACTGAGAGGGAGAATGTATTTGTAATAGTACATTTTCATTATGTAAAACTACAAAGCACCTATATAAAAAAGAAGAAGAAAAAAAGGGGTAAATGGCTTTGTTTTGGTTTGTTTGAGTTGCTATAACCAAATATAATAAACCAGTGGCTTATAAGCAACAAAATCATTTTCTCATAGTTCTGGAAGCTCAGAAATCCACTACAAATGTTCCAACAGATTCCAAGTGTGGTGTGACCTGTTTTCTCCTACATGACATCATCCTCATTTGGTGGATAGAGCAAGGAGTTTTCTGCTAAGAGCACTGAAATCCATGAAAGCCTTCCTCTCTTGACCTATTTACTTCCCCAACATTCCACGTACCATTCTTTTAGGGAAGAGGTTATCAGTATTCACATTAGACAAGGTTAAAAACATTCAAATCATAGTAGATCTGAATAGACATTTCTCAAAAGAAGACATGAAAGGATCAACAGATATATGGAAAAAGTGCTTAGCTTTGCAATCATGAAAAAATGTGAATCAAAACCACAGTCAGATTGTCAAAAATGAAGAAAATAAATAATAATAGATGCTGGAGGGGTTATGGAGTGATAGGTACACTAGCACACTGTTGGTGGAGCTGCAGACTGGTACAGCCTCTCTGGAAAACAGTGTGGAGAATCCTCAAAAAACTAGGGATGAACCCATCATATGATCCAGCTATTCCTCTCCTGGATATTTTTCCAGGGGATTTAGAATCAGCACACTACAGTGACACAGCAAAATCTATGTTCATATCAGCTCAATTTACAATAGCTGAATTATGGAAACAACTCAGATGCCCCTCACTAGATGAATGGATACAAAAACTGTGGTACGTATATACCATGGAGTTCTACTCAGCAATTAGAAACAACTATATTGCAGCCTTTGAAGGTAAATGGATGGCTATAGAAGAAATCATGCTGAATGAAGTCAGCCTAACCCAGAGAACCAAGGGTTGAATGTCTTCACTCATCTGTGGAGGCTGCAGCTACACCCTTGCCAGTGTGAAAGGAGGTCAATTCTTATGTATTAAATCCTGAAAAGGTGTAGTGACATACAACCTAAGGCATTTGTAGAGATGTACTGGGAGGGGGCAGGGGAAGGACAAAGGTGGGTAATTAGGGGGGCTCTAGGGGACAAATCTAATTTTCAGAATATAAATATATTTTTTCATTGGAAAAGAAATAGAACCATGGTGAGATTTCACTTCACACCTATTAGAATTGCTATTACCAAAAGGACAAAATATAGAAAAAGAAAATGTGAAATGTGCTTGTGATGATATAGAGAAAAGGGAAACATTTGTAGGCTCATTTTGGGTATGAAAATTTGTAGAGCCATGTTGGGACATGTGGAGTTTCCTCAAAGAATTGAAAATAGAATCACTATATGATCCAGCAATCCCACTTCTGGGTATATATACAATGGAGAAGAAATCAGAATCTCAAAAATATATTTGCATTTCTGTGTTTATTACAACATTATTTATATTTTCCAGAAAATGGAAACAGCTTCAAAGTTTCAGTGGATGGATGAATGGATAAAGAAATTGTGCTTTGTATACATACAATGAAAAAAAAAAAGAAATACTGCCATTTATGAAAATATTTACGAAAAGTCAAATTCAGATAGGCAGAAAGTAGAATTGTGGTTTGTCAGACTAGACGGTAGGGTAAAGGAACAGGAAGATGGTGGTCAAAAACAGCATCTGTTATGAAATGAGTAAGTTGTGAATAGGTAACACACAGCAAAGTGATAACAGTTAATAACACTGCATTTTATACTTGGAATTTACTAAGAGAGTAGATCTTAAGTATCTTTACCAAGTATGAATGACTGAACAAATGAAAAAATAAATATGTGAGGTGATGGGTATGTTATTTTGATTATGTTAATTATTTTACAAGTGTACACATGTTACCTTTAAATATCAACTATTTTGTCAATTTTCCCTTAACAAAGCAGGAAAAATCTCCTCTAAAAATTAAAAGAATTAGGTTTTTCAATTCTTCTCAATACAATCATATTCCTGCTCTTTGTTCTTTAGCTAAAGATACGATGAATTTTATTTTCTACCAATTTATTTAGAATTATTGAATCTTTATTACTTTAATACCTAAATAGGTTTATTGTCAAATAGTATATTCAGAATTATCAAATAACTGTTAGAAAATTGAATAATGTAATATTTTTCTTTTTAAAATTTCCTACATTTTTAAAAGTTGTAATACCAAAATTTGCAAGCTTCAATGAAATAACGTGAAAATAACAGTATTGTGTATGGTGGGAACTCAATATTCTAAAAATTATGCTTTATAAAAGCTTATAAATATTCAATTATGAAGACTTCTTAGAGTTTAATTCCTTAATTTATATTTCATATATATTTTTATTAGATGAATATGGAGTTACAATTGAGGGGGAAACATTATCAAACATTCAAGAACAAATGTATATATATATATATATATATATATATATATATATATATATATATATTTTAAAGAGCAAATTGGATGGTGAGAGACAAAGAGAGAAAGAGAGAAGCAGTTTTTATTTAGTATTGCACATGGCTTTTGTTGCTCAGACACTTCGTTGTATACGTGGTGCTGGGGCTTGAACTCATGCACACACGCATGGGGCAAATGCCATAACCACCAAGCCATCACTCCAGTCCCTATTTCATGTTATTAATGGAAATATTTCTTTCAGAATTTCCACTTTTTCCTCTCTTAATGTAAATAGTAAAAATGTTTATGTTGTAGTTTTCTTGTAGAGATCCTGAAACACATTAATATATATCTGTGTAAGTTCCTTTGTATTATTTTTTTGCTTATTACTATTATTATTTCATCAATTCTTAGTGTCTGCTATATTTTATTTAGCTTTTCTTTATACTGTTTTTGTTTTTTTGATTTTTTGCAATTTAATAACTTGAATTTATCAATTTTAATGTTACTATCTCTTTTCAAATATATTAATTCCTCTTTTTCTGATAGTAATTCCTTTCTTTCAATGTCATTATTCTTTTGCTAATGTCATATGCAGAAACCAGTTTTTCAGAGGTTTCCCTCTGAGTTGATTCCCCCATACTCTCTCCCTCTGTTCTCCTTGATATCCTTCCTATTCCCCACACCCTGCTCCTCTCCTCATGTCTCCCAACACCCTAGGCCAGGTTCCCCCTGTTTGTGTAAAAATCCATACATGTTGAGGTTATTATTAGCTTAGCCATCTATTTTATTGTATCCAGTTGTATTCTAGCTTCCACAAATGAGAGAAAGCATTCAGCCCTTGAGTCTCTGAGTTTGGGATACTTCACTTAGGAAAATTTTTTCCATCTCCATTCATTTGGCTGCAAATGCCATACTATCATTTTCTCTAATAGCTGAGTAGTATTCCACTGTATATATGTACAAAGTTTTAGAATCCACTCGTCAAGTGAGGGACATCTGGATTGGTTCCATAGTCCAGCTATAGTAAATTGAGCTGCTACAAACATTGATGAAGCTGTATCTCTATAATAGGCTGATTCTATATCTTTTAGGAAATACCCAGGAGTGGGATAGCTGGGTCATAAGGTGGTTCCAGCCCTAAATTTTTGAGGAGTCTCCACACTTCTTTCCAGAGTGGCTGAATCAGTTTTCAATCATACCAGCAATGTGATAGAGTTCCTTTTTCCCACAGCCCCTCTAGCATCTGTCATTGTTCATAGTCTTCATTTTTGCTACTGTAAAAGGAGTGAGGTGGAATCTCAGTGAACTTGTGATTTGCATTTCTCTTATTGCTAAGTGATGTAGAACATTTTCTTGTCTGATTATAGGATTTTTGGACTTCCTCCATTGAGAGATTTCCTTTTAGTCCCATCGCCCATTTTATTGATTGGATTATTTGTGATTTTGGTGTTTAATTTTTTGAGTTCTTTGTATACTCTGGATATTAGCCCTCTGTCCAAAGTGTAACAGGAAAAGATTACTCCCATTCTGTAGGATCTCTCTTGACACTCTTGACTAAGTCTTTAGCTGTGCAAGAGCTTTTTAGTTTAATTGTGTGCCATTCATCTATTCTTGACTTTATGGATTGCACCAGGGGAGTCTTGTTAAGAAAGGTGGTGCCGACTTTATACCATGTAGTGTTGATCCTACTTCTTTTTCAAGCAATTGTAAAGTTGCTGGTTTAATATCCAGATCTTTAAACCATTTTGTTTTAATTTTTGTTCAGGGTGAAAGGTAAGACCAAAGATCCAATTGCAGTTGTCTACATATGGCTGTCTAATTTGTCCAACACAGTTTGTTGAATAGGCTATCATTCTTCCATACTATGCTTTTGCCCCCTTTATCAAATATCAGATAGTTAAAGGTATGGGGGTCCATCTCAGAATTCTCTTCTCTATTCCATTGGTCTTCAGTTCTTTTTTGATACCAATACCATGCTGTGTTTGAGTAATTTTTTTTGCTATTCTGTCTCTTCTGTTATTCTATAAGAACTTGAGAATTGCTTTTTATACATCCTTGAATAATGACATTGGTATCTTGATGGAGATTGCAATATATTCATATAGGGCTTTGGGTAGAATGACCATTTTGATTATTTTTTTTTTTTTTTTTAGTGTTTGATAGTTTTCATTGTAGAGGTCCTTAATATACTTTGTAAGATTGATGCCCAAGTATTTTATTTTTTTGGAGGAGGTGGTGAATGGGACAAATTTCTTGATTTCTCCTTCCATAGACTTGTTGTTGGAGTAAAGGGAAGCTAATGATTTATTGATGTTGATCTTATAGCCAGACACTTTGCTGAAATCACTTATAAGCTCCAGAAGTCTTCTGGTCGAGCTTATTGGGTCTTCTAGGTATAGAATCATGTCATCAGCAAATAGAACTTATCTTCCTCTTTTCCTATTTGAATTTTTTTGATTCCCTTCTCTTGTCTGATAGCTCTGGCAAAGGTTTCAAGGACTATATTGAATAAGAGTAGTGAAAGTGGACAAACTTATTTTTTTCCTGAATTCAGTGGAAATGCTTTCAGTCTTTCTCCATTGAGTATAATGTTGGCTATGTATCTGTTATAAATGGCTCTTACAAAATTAAAGTATCTTCCTTTGATCCCTATCTTCTCCAGGGTTTTGAGCATAGAGAGGTGTGGAATTTTATCAAAGGCCTTTGCTGCATCAATTAAGATGATTATATGATTTTTATTTTTAATTCTGTTTAAGTGGTGAATTACATTTATTGATTTGCGTATGTTGAAACAGCCCTGTTTTCCTGGAGTAAAGCCCACTGATCATGGTGCATTATCTTTTTAACATACTTTTGGATCCAATTAGCTAGAATTTTAATAAGGATTTTCGCATCTATGTTTATCAGGGAAATTGGTCTATAGTTTTCTTTCCTTGAAGTGTCATTGTTGGATTTTGGTATCAGTGTAACATTTGCTTCATAAAAAGTGTTTGGGAATGCTCCAACCCTTTCGGTTTCATGGAAAAGCTTGTAGAGGATTGGTATTAATTCTTCTGTGAAAATTTGGTAAAATTATGCCAAATATCCATCCAGTCCTGGGCTTTTCTTTTTTGGAAGACCTTTGATTGCTACTTCAATTTCACTACCTCAGATAGGTTGGTTTAGATTTTCAATGTCCTCCAGTGTTAATGTGAGGATGTTGTATGTGACAAACATACATATGAACATACATATGAACAAACATACATATGAACATATCTGTTCATATGTTCCAGATTGTCAAACTTGGCAGAATATAAATTTTCAAAATAAGTTCTAATAATCTTTTGGATATTGGTTGAGTCTGTGGTGAGATCTATATTTTCATTTTTGATTTTGTTGATTTGCTTCACTTCATTCTTCCTTTTGGTGAGGTTGGCAAGAGGTCTGTTGATCCTGTTTATTTTTTAAAGAACAAACTATTTTGTTGATAATTTGTACTTTTTCTCTCAATTTCATTGATTTCAGCTCTATTTTAGTTATTTCCTGTCTTCTGTTAGTTTTGGGATTGGATTGTTCCTATTTTTGCATGTGTTTGAGTTGGAGCATAAGACTTTTTATTTGGGCTCTTTCTAGATTTTTGATGTAGGCACTCAGAGCTATACATTTACCTCTTAAGAATGCCTTCATATTATCCCAGAGATTTGAATATGTTGTTTCTTCATTCTCTTTCATTTCTAAGAATTTCTTGATTTCTGCTCTCATTACCTCTTTTATCCATCCTTCATTTAAGAGGGTATTATTCAATTTCCAATATTTGAGTAATTTCTGTTGTTTTTCTTGTTGTTGATTGCTAAGATCATAACATTGTGGTCTGACATGATACATTGGAGTATATCAACTTTGTATTTGTTAGTTTAGTTCAATAGACTAGTGTGTGGTCTATTTTAGAGAGGTATCTGAGAACTGCTGAGAAGAAGGTAAATTCAGCTGACTTACGATGGAATATTCTGTAGATGTCTGTTAAGCCCAACTGATTATAAGAGTTGTTCAGATCGGAAATGTCTTTATTGATTTTTTGTTTTGATGCTCTGTCTAGTGTTGATAATGGTGTATTGAAGTCCCCCAGTATTATTGTGTTGAGATCAATGAGAGGATTAATGTCCTTAAATATTTTTTCCATATATTTAGGGAGTGTTGTAATTGAGGGCATAAATGTTAATTATCCTTATATCTTATTAATGAATTTTCCCTTTTATTATGATGTAGTTTCATCTTTGTTCTTTGTGACTAGTTTTAGATTGAAATTAATTTTATCAGATATTAGGATCACCATGCTAGCTTGCTTTTATGGACCACAGGCCTGGTAGACACTTTGCCAACCTTTCACTTTCAGTCTGTGTCTATTTTTGAGTGTGAGGTGTGTGTCCTGTAGACAACATATTGTTGGGATTCATTTTTGATCCAGTGAGCCAATCTGTGTCTTTTAATAGGGGCATTGAGACCATTCACATTCAGATTTATAGTAGATATGGGAAACTGAGTCTCAAACTTTGTGACTGTTGCTGCGTATTGTGCCATCTTGGGTGTCTTTTACTGTGCCATCTTGGGTATCTTTTGCTGTGTAATATGGTTATTGAACTCTCTTGTTTAAGAGTTTAGGGTATTAAGAGCATTTTCTTCTGAATGAACAATGTCCTGAGAATATTCTGTAGTGCAGGGTTTGTGTTCATGTATCTTGCTAGTTTGAATTTGTCATTGAAGTATTTATTTTCCCTGTCACATTTAAAGCTGAGTTTTGTAGGGTATATTTTTTTTGGTTGAAAATTGTTTTCTCTCAAGGCTTGGAAAATATTTTCCAAGCTCTTCTGCCCTTCATTGTCTGATTAGAAAAATCCATAGTGATCCTAATTGATCTTACTCTGAATGTGATTTGGGGTTTTCTCCTTAGATTTTTAGAATTGTCTCTTTAATTTCTGTTATTCATTTTATAGATGATGTGTCTTGGTGAATTTCTCATTTGATTAGGTCTGTTTGTTGTCCTATAAGTGTCTTGGATTTGGTACTCTGGGTCAATTCTGATATGAGGGAAATTCTCCTTTGCTATTTCACTTAGATGATTCTTAATGCCCCTTGTTTTCTCTTTGGAGTTTTCATCCAGTCCAATAACTCTCAGGTTGTTCCTCCTCATGTTGTCAAATATTATTTGGAAGTTCTGGTCATATACAATAAGTTTCTCTTATTGTCTGTCTTATTTGAACTCAGCATTGCTCAGCCTGTCTTCATTAGCTGATATACATTGTTCAAGAACTGAGGTTCTATTTTCAGTTTAGTTTATTATGGTGTTAGGATCTTCCATTGAAGATTTAATTTGGTTGACAGTGTTTTTCAATTCTGATAGCTCTGCTACATCTCTTTTCAGGGTGTCTAATTCTTTATAAATATGGTCTTTCATCTCATGGAATTGGTCCCTTATTTACTTATATAAGTTGTCTCTCATCACTTGAAACTGATCTCTGATCTCTTTCCTTAATTTTTCTTTCAACTCTTTGATTGAGTTACAAATCATAATGCTGATACATTTTACTAGGTTTTCATCTAGGACCCCAACCGTGTAGTTCTTGGATGGGGAGCTGTGAGGTTGAGGAGCGTTGTTATTTACCCTTTTCCTCATTTTCAGAAACAGGGGGGGTGGCTTGAAAACAGAGAGTGAATATTACTTTTGTAGGGGTAATTGGAGCTTCTTATGACTTTGCTTTGCTATTGAGTTAGCTCAAACCTATAGCTTCCAGTCCCATCAGTGAAGAATTGAGAGCCTATAGGTGCATATACTAGAAAGTTTCAACTAAAATAATTATAATGATGATTAGCGCCTATAGGAGCTGTTTTCTTCCACAAAAGCTCTCACAATATATTATGATATCAAGTAACTACCTGTTTTCAAGAATGACCTTTTCTTCAGTTAGCAGGTACTCTATAGGTGGGGATAAGTAATGTCTAGAAAGCCAAGGAATTGAGGTAGTGTGGTAGTTTAGAATCTGTGCCTTAGAACAAAAAGTTACATGTTTTTAGTGTAGTGTAGGTTATTCAATTAAAAATAAGGAAAAGATAGAAATGGGATGTGAGCGGGGTAAAGACTTTGGGTGAAGATGAGAGAGAACAACGCATAGTTTAGGAATTACCAAAGTACAGTGAAGAAGAGGTTAGTTAGTATGGAGGGTGGTTCTCTTCAACCCAAGGAGACTGAGGACTAGTTTGCTATCATGAAGCGTTTCCCCAGTCGGAGTCCAATGCTATGGAGACAGCAATCTAGTTCGAGAAGACACAGTGACGGTAGAAACCAACCAACAATACATACAAACGAACAAAAAATGTATATGCATCCAGAACACCAAATTCAGTAATAACAATGGAGATAAAAAGCATAAAAAATTTAAAAAACATTAAAAAATTAAAAGTTAAAGTTAAAAATATTAAACAGCAACAACAACCACAAAAAAGAAAAAAAAATAGGTGTTGGGAAAGTTCTGAGTTTTTGCCCCCTAGGTTATTGTGTACCGTGGGGGAGTGTGTTCATATCTGCTATCTAGCTAGGGACTCTTCCCAGTTGAACTTCTCAGGGGAGATGAAGCTTGGTAATTTCTGATGGCCATGGGTTTTCCTAGAGGATCTCACCAAAATTTTTCTGCTGTAGAGGGGTAGAGGACACTGCCCTTTCCTACTTCTTGTGAGAGTAGAGTTCAGTGCCACCTGAGATACACTCCTGGGCAGATTATGTTCTGCCTGACCAAATTCCTGACCCTCTTAAGCTGGGGACCCAGGAGCTGTTGGGAGTCTAGTAGATCCTGGTGTAGATGTATTGAACTCTGTCTATTACAAAGAGGGTGGCCAGACTGAAGCTATGTTCCATGGGATCACTGATGACCCACTCTGGATGCCTTGTGATCTTCAGAGGCCCCAAGGGTTGCTCTGTGGGGTTGTCACAGTCCCAGCAAGGGAAGACATGTGTGAAGGAGGCATAGCCTAACTGGGCCAGCGTTTATGTAGTTCTCAATTGTAACCACTAGGGGGCATGGAAGCTCAGTCCCACCTGAGGAGCTCAGGACCTATGGAGTCTTGGCTATGCACAGAAACCAGAGGCTGAAAGTGAGCCCAGGATGCCTATTTTGTTCAAAGATTCCTGAGGCTGGTGCTAGTCCCTACCTTGTTCAAGAGTTACAAACAGCTTTTGGAGTAAGTGCATCAAGTGTCCATTTTGGGTAAATATGCCCTACTGAGCTGAGTTCTGGTCATAGACTCCTCCTGTTCAGGTGTGTAAGATGGAAGATAGAAGGACAGCACTTGCATGTCCCATTAGCAGAAGAGAGGGTTCCCAGTCCCACATAGACCCCTGGGCAGCCAGCCAGGGCACAGAGCACTTAAATCTGCTTCTCTGTAAATGGGCACCAAGGTTCCTAATCTGAGATGAAACAATGGGTCTGTTTTCACTTTTTTGGAAAGAGTGCCCAGCCCCGCCCTCAGGGAAATCTCAAGATGGCAGAACCAGCCTGCTAAATTGCATGCAGGAATAGCTGTAGGTTCACTATTACAAGCAATTAAATCTTTCCCAGGGCTGGAGATTTGGCTGTTACAGACTGCTAGCACAGGAGTCATTTTGGGCATTCCCAGCTGAGTCCAAGATAAATTACTTGTGCCCTGATTCCTCCTCACCAAAATAAATAGAAGTGGGAGTGACTAAGTCCAAGATTAAGTTGGTAATTGCAAAGCTCTTTTCCTTTGGTGTTAATGAATTAAGGGGGACAAATTTCCCACACACAGCCTGGTCCTACTGTTGGAGACCATGTCCAATTCTTACAGCATGAACTTTTGCTCAGGAGAGTTGGTGGATTGCTGCTGATGGCATGGGCACCATGTTGCAGCCAGAAATTTTTATTGGGCCAAGTTATCTTTCATATTTAAAGTGGAAGGCATAAGTTCTTCCTCCACATTTCATTCCTGTTGAAATATTCGAGAGAGTCCAATTTTCAGCAAAGTTTCCCTAGAGCTATAATAGTGAGTCCATGTGATATTGAGACAGTTTAGGAGAGCTAGTAAAAATTGGTGTCTTTTAAATTCATATGCTATGACTCATGTTCTGCCAATAAGTGTATTTCTAATGGGTAATCATTTTCAATTACCTTTCTGCTTCTTTGGAATAAACTAAGAACAAACTGGGTGGCAAACTAGCAGTCACCATCAAAATTAATCAGCTAATTTATTTTCCAATTTTGTTGCCCTCTGAAAAAGTTAATTTGATAATTTTTTAAAAAAAATATACTTCTAAGACTGCTTTAGATAATGTTCAATATATCCATAAGAACAAATTTTATTATCATGCTTCTCATTAAAAGTCAGTATTACATTTTTGGTATGTATTTAGTTTTCAGATATGAGGATTATTTAACTGTCCCTTTGTCACTATCTCATACTTTGTGATTGTAGTCAGAAAATACATTTTCTGAAATTATGATCTTTCAAATTTTTTGAGGACTGCTTTATTTTTCTATCTTAGAATATAGTTCTTTCTTATTGTACATCCAATTTGTGCTGAAGAATAATCTGGGTTCTCTCTTGATTGCATGTCAGTTTCTATGAATTTCTGCTAATTCTTGCTATGCTTATTATTCAAACATTCTATATTATTTCTTATATAATTTTTGTTTACTTTTTTAAAAAAGGGGTCACAATACTCTTTTTTTGTGGATATGCATATTAGAATATACCTTGGCATAATTATAAAAGCATGCTGTGTAGCTTTTTCAAATTCAGTCCTCAGAATTTGCACTTTCTCTCTCTGCTTCCCTCCCCTGTTCTTTTTAATTATATATAACCATAGAATATAATATTAAATAATTAGAAAAGCATGTAGTATAACCAGTTCCAATTCAGTCCCCTGTTTTATCCTTTCCCCACCTTTTCTCCCACCCCATGCTTTTCTAGATATACTTAATAGAATAATCACTGACATAATTATAAAAGTACAGAGTACAACTTATTTCAATTCTGTACCCTTTTCCCCCCACTCCTACTGGTTCTCTTCCCTCTACTCTACTGATCTTTTACTCTTTTTTTTTTTAATTTTATGTCTTGTTGATGAACATGCTGATGTGTTTTACTATGGTATGTTCACATATGAACAAAGGAAAGTTAAGTCTGATTCTCCATGAACTTTCCATATATCATCCATCCTTCCTCTGTTCCTTCCCTTTTGTCTATTCCTCTGATATTTTGAATAATTAAAATTATTATTTCCTGGGTATGGTATCCTTGGTTGGCATCCATTATCTTTTAGAACTTGGTATATTTTTATTCCAGACCCTCTTTGCTTTTAGGGTCTGAGTTAAGAAATTATTTGAAGTTCAGATTGGTTTACCTCTAAATGTGATTTGGCATTATTCCATTGCAAGTTTTAAAATTCTGTCTTTTTCTGTATGTTAGGTGTTTTCATGGTAATGTATCTTGGTATGGATTTATTGTGACTGTGTATATTTGGAGTCCTATATGCCTCCTGGATTTGAATTTGCATTTCATTTTTAAGGTTTTGGAAGTTTCCTGATATTATTTCATTGAAAATATTATGTGCTACATTAGCTGGTGCTTCTGAACCTTTATCTACGCCAATGATTCTTAAATTTAGTCTCTTGATGTTATCTCAGATTTCTTGAATATTCTGTTTGTGATCTTTTAACATCTTTTGTCTATGGTTGACTTTATTTTCAAGAGTACGTACTTTGTCTTCAAAGCCTGAAAATCTATCTTTCAAGTTGACAAATGCAGTGGTGATGCTTTCTATGAAATTTTTAATTTGTTTTATTGGTTCCTTTATTTACATTTCTATTTTATTCTTTTTTAGGATCTCTATCTCTTTATTGAATTGATCTTTAACTTCCTGTATTTCTTCTCTAACTTCTTTCCTTATATCGTCTTTTAGCTTACAGAACAGTTTAAGTATGAATTTTCTAAATTACTTCTCTTGCATTTCTTCCAGTGTGGTGTCATTGATGTCTGTTTTTGAAGCATTGTGGGTTGTTGGGATGATTTGCTCCCTTGCTTTTTCATATTGTTTGTATGTCTACCTAT
>PVKS010010413.1:0-60275 GCA_004027875.1 Aplodontia rufa | reverse complement strand
GGGGGGGGCACTCCTGGGGATAATTGCAATATCCAGAATATTTACACATTTTATACACATTTTATATTATTTTGTTAAAATTTTGTAAGGTTGTTCAAAAATAAAAAAAAAGATTAAGATTTAAATACATAAATCTTAAGATTTATGTATTTTTCATAAAATTTATTTGTTTGTGAATGAAAATTTACTTAGTTCTCTTTGTGTAAAAGACACATAAGCAAAGTTTGGAAAAATTCTGTTTGGGGACTTGGCGTTAATGCATATTTGATTATATTTCCCTTACTTTGCTCATAGAATTAAAAACATGCTCACATGGTCCCTCCTGAATAGTGCTTTGCACAGTCACTACATCCACTCAGGGATCTTTGGTATGTGAGCCTGGGTGATCTCTGCAGGCTTCTTGTCAGATATTTCTATAGGTGATCTTAGGACCCCTTTTTGAGCCCACACTTCTATAGCAAAGAAGTGTTTTAGTGCAGTGGAAAGAATAGGATAGTGAGAGGAACCTGAGTCTGAAACCCTGTTGCTGTGTGCTCAGTAAATCACTTACCATGGTGGAGCTTCTTTTGTGTCCTTTATGAAAGGACTAACTTTCACTTTCACTATCACCATATTAATAGTACTTTCTACCATAATATGGAATTCCTCTCACAGGATACACAGGCTATAGTAACATGAAACTCTGACATGAAGGTAAAGAAGGTAAAGAAGATAAAGAAGGTTAAGTTCAGTTTTCAGAGACAATGAATCCCTGTTTGATTTCAAGCTCAGAGTGATGGAAGACTCTCCAGGACTTACTGTGGCTTGGTATTTTAAACCTACAATTTAGTAAGTGAAATGGATGGCAATGGAAGAAATTATGCTGAGCAAAATTTGCCAAATCCAGAGACTCAAGGGTCAAATGTTTTCCCTCATTCATTGAGGCTAGAGCAGAACTCAGGCTTGGGTGAAAGGTCAAGCTAATTTACTGCTCTCATCAAAGCTGAAAAAACACATAATCTAGGGGAACCATAGATATGTAGGGGTAGTAGGGAAAAATTAGAGATGGAGGGGAGCAGAGGGATGATACAGAGGGATCTGGGGAGGAATCAATAAAGTAGCTTACTTTTTCTCTCACAAAAGCCCAATAATACTTATGCAATCATTTAATTCTGGACAATGCACAATCATAGACATGCATGTTTTAGGGTAAATATGGAAGAATCCAGAAACTAGGGTGTGGGTGATGTAGTAGTAATTCTGTATTAGGATCAGGGCATATTTTATTGTAGCTAAGTATGCATTTTTGATTGGACAACACCACCACTCCTCAATAAAATAAAAAAAAAGAATTCTGAAAAAAAATGCAGCAGTAACAATTTTAACAACAGCATCACCAAAATATACAAAAGAATGACTGTCATTTAATTTCTATATCCCTTGGTTATTGTGTCCTTGCAATTATTCAAGTCCCTCTCCAGGATATTTGATTTCTCCCAGTCTGAGTGAACTCAACTTTTCAGGAAGAGATGGTCTTTCAGTGATAATTATTATGGGTTTATGAAATGCATGATGTTTAATTTAAATGTATGTAACTTGATTAAAATGACTTCTGTGTTGGAATTTCAGACTGGCTATTGGGGTTACTTTGATGTTTGGGTAGAATAGGGGCATGTGGAGTTATTTTGACTAAAGGAGCTTGTTAGGTTCTTTATGAAATCAAGCCATAGACATGAAGTGTTCCTTTCATTATAATTCTTGTCTCTGTAACCCCATCCCTTCAGCATCTGTTGAGTTCATTGCTTCCTACTGCTATTGAACTCTGTGCTTTCCACTACCCTTTTTGCAACACTGTTATCTCAGGGACTTGCAGCTTTTGGAAACTGTAGGTTTTGTTAGAACTCTATATTAGAGTTGATAGAGTAGTCAGTAAAGTTCGCCTTTTCTGTGAATTGCTAAATAATGATAATTATAATGATAGAAGAATAACAGCAATACTATAATTTAGATTCAAAATCTGGCACATGTCCCTGCCTTTGCATATCCTTCCTCTGTTAAATTTTTGTTGAATTTAGCAAAAAGTACTATTTCCTCGGACAAGCTGTTCAGTATAAGAAAATTCAAATCAGAATTTTTCAACAACTGTGAATTATGTTACTTAGCTCTGTTTTATGAGAAAATGAGCATGTATACACTAGATCTGCTCCTCTAGCGGCTACATCACATACTGCTAGAGAAACCCTTCTATCTCCTGAAATCAAGACCCACCTTAACAGAATCCATCCTCCCCTTTCAAATGATGTAAAAATGGTTAGTATCACTTTGATTTGTAGGGATTGGCATCTTCTTATCATAACTGCAATGCCCTGCCTCACAGTGATGTCCTGAAAACACATTAACATCTTATCATCTTAATAACTTCCTCTATACCTTCTTTGAATAGTGTCTTACAATTATATCATTAGCATTTAAAATGCAGTGGTTACATTAATTCCTATGTTGTTAAACACTCCATATTTGTTAGAGAAGAAAGAAATCTCACTAGTATTTTCCAGGGTTTGGTTGTTGCTTTATTTTTTTGTCTCTTCCTAATAATTTTGTTGCAGATGTTCAAAATGAAATGAGTGATGCTTGAATAATTAGTTTGTGAATAATCACTACTGAAGTACTTCTGATCCCCTAATCAAAACAGCTTCTAGAAAGCAGTGATTCTGGTTCTCTCACCTAATGAAATCTGCCAGTCCATGGTATCTCTGGCAAGGAATGTTCTTTTCTCTGCTTCTCAAGTATATTTAAAAGGAATGGTACAATACCATAATGGTTTTAGGGAGAATTTTTTTCTTAAATATTCCACCATAATCCAAAACAAATAACAAATCTGGCAATGTTAATGGAGATGTCTCCTGAAATTTTTTAAAAATTGTAAAAGTCTTTGCTTTATTTTAGAACCAATTGATTCTCACTAATCTAGGATCATACCCTAATCCAAAGCAATTCATCAAAGGTAAGTGATTTTGTGGTTATATACTTCACTTCTTTAATTAGAATCCTCTAATGTACACATTTAATAGTAATTTTATATAATAATGTTGAAATTTGTTTTTATTTCATTGATAAAAATTGAATATTCTACTCTTTGAAATTTCTATTTGAATGCAATAGTATGGATTTAATTGAGCTATTGGGGCTCACTGTTCTTCCACCTACTTGTGTATATACTGATTTCTGTAGAATGAAGTAGGATGAAATTCATTTGTGACATTTGCCTGAACTAAACTGCAGTGTGGCCTATTATTCTTTCAATTTTTGAATATAAACTTTAATTCATATGGAATTTTGACATTGTATTTTGATCACAAATAGTATTGATTTTTCATTTCCAATTTCTGGGAGTTGCTTTCTCTTAATTCTTCCTTCCTTCTTTTTTTTTTTCTTCTCTCTTTCTTTCTCCTTCATACCCATCTCACCTATTTCCTTTTTCTTTTTTTATTAGATGAATATAGACTTACAATTAAGGGAGAAACATTATCAAACATTCAAGAACCAATGTATAAATACTTAGTTATCTAAGGCTAATGCCATATCATGGATGCCCAGCTTGAGTTCCTCATGTTTCTGTTTCCCCCAGAAAAAGCCCTGAGTTAAATGGATATCTTGCGGAGGTCAGAGATCTCCTTCTGAGATGATTCCCCCATATTCCCACCCTCCAGTCTCCTAGGTGTTCTTTCTAAGCCCTCCACCCACCCTGTCCCCCACCCAATGCCTCCAAGTATCCTAAGGAGTCAATCCCCCGCTGCATTGAGAATCATTCAATTTGAAGTTATTATTACCTTAGCCATCTAACATACTGCTTCCCCATGTGTTCTAGCTTCCACAGATGACAGAAACCATTCAGCCCTTGAATCTCTGAGATTGGGAGATTTCACTTAGCATAATTCTTTCCATCTCCATCCATTTGACATCAAAAGCCATAATATCATCTTCTCTAATGGTTGAGAAGTATTCCATTGTATGTATGTACCAAAGTTTTTGTATTCACTCATCGAGTGAGGGACATCTGGGTTGGTTCCATAGTCTAGCTATAGTAAATTGAGCTGCTATAAACATTGATGAAGCCACATCACTATAATATACTGATTCAAACTATTTTGGGAAAATACCCAGGAGTGGGATAGCTGGGTCATAAGGTGGTTCCAGCCCTAATTTTTTGAGGATTCTCCACACTGCTTTCCAGAGAGGCTGAACCAGTTTGCTGTCCCACCAGCAGTGTAACAGTGTTCCTCTTTTCCCACAGTCCCTACAGCATCTGTTGCTGTTAGAATTTTTCATTTTGCCACTCTAACAAGAGTGAGGTGGTATCTCATTGAGGTTTTGATTTGCATTTCCTTATAGCTAATGATGAGGAGCATTTTCTCACATATTTATGAGCTTTCTGGACTTCCTCTGGTGAGCCCATTTATTGATTGGATTATTTGTGATTTTGGTATTTAGTTTCTTTAGTTCTTTATATATTCTGGATATTAGCCCTCTGTCTGAGGTGTAACAGGCAAAGGTTTTCTCCCATTTTGTAGGTTCTCTCTTTATGTTCTTGATTAGATCTTTAGCTGTGCAAAAACTTTTTAGTTTAATTGCATCCCATTCATTTATTCTTGACTTTACTACTTGACCCATGGGGATTTTTTTGAGGAAGTAGCTGTCCACTCCTATGTCCTGTAGTGTTGACCCAGTTCTTTTTCTGGTAAGTTTAAAGTTATTGGCTTAATATCCAGATCTTTGACCCACTTTGATTTAACTTTTGTTCAGGGTGAAAGATAAGGATCCAGCTTCAGTTGTCTACACATGGCTGTCCAATTTGTCCAACACCATTTGTTGAACAGGCTATCTTTCTTCCATACTATGCTTTTGTCCACTTTATCAAATATCAAATAGTTAAAGATATGGGGGTTTGTCTCAGGATCTTCTATTCTGTTCCACTGGTTTTTGGTTCTGTTTTGAGACCAATACCATGCTGTTTTTGTTAATATGGCTCTGTAGTACAATTTCAGGTCAGGGATTGAGATATCCCCTACATCTTCCTTCCTGTAGAGTAATGTTTTGGCTAGTCTGGGTCTCCTGTTATTCCATACGAACTTGAGAATTGCTTTCTCTATTTTTGTGAAGAATGCGATTGGTATCTTGATGGGGATTGCATTAAATCTGTATAGGGTTTTGGGTTGAATGGCCATTTTTATTATATTGATTCTGCCTAACCATGAGCATGGGATATTTATCCATTTACTCAGGTCTTCTGTAATTTCTTTTTTTAGTGTTTGATAGTTTTCATTGTAGAGGTCCTTAATATCCTTTGTAAGGTTAATGCCCAAGTATTTCATTTTATTTTATTTTTTGGAGGAGATAGTGAATGGGAGAGATTTACTGATTTCTTCTGCGGATTTGTTGCTGGAGTAAAGGAAAGCTAGAGACTTACTGGAGTTGATCTTGTAGCCAGCCCCTTTCTGAAACTGAATATAAGCTCTAGGAGTTTTTTGGGTGATGTTATTGGGTCTTCAATGTATAGAATCATGTTATCAGTGAATAGAAATAAATTAACTTCCTCTTTTCCAATATGAATACCTTTGATTTTCTTGTCTTGCCTGATAGCTCTGGCAAGGATTTCAAGGACTTTATTGAACAAGGGTGGGGAAACCGGACAGCCTTGTCTTGTACCTGAATTCAGTGGAAATGCTTTCAAATTTTCTCCATTGAGGATTATGTTGGCTATGGGTCTGTCATAAATGGATCTGACATAGTTAAAGTATCTTCCCTTGATCCCTATCTTTACCAAAGTTTTGAGCATAAAGTGGTGTTGAATTTTATCAAATGCCTTCTCTGCATCAATTGAGATGATTAAATGATTTTTGTTTTTAATTCTGTTTATGTGGTGAATTACATTTATTGATTTGCATATGTTGAACCAGCCTTGTTTTCCTGGAATGAAGCCCACTTGATCATAATGAATTATCTTTTTAATGTGCTTTTGTATCAGATTAGCTAAAATTTTATTAAGGATTTTTGCATCCATGTTCATCAGGGAAATTGGCATGTAGTTTTCTTTTCTTGACATGTCTTTGTTGGGCTTTGGAATCAGTGAAATATTTGCTTCATAAAAAGTGTTTGAGAGTGATCTCACTCTATCAAATTCCTGGAAGAGATTGTAGAGGATCAGTGTTTGTTCTTCAGTGAAGGCTTGGTAGAATTCTTCCATATATCCATCTGGACCTGGGCTTTTCTTTTTTGGGAGAGCTTTGATTGCTGGTATAATGTCACTATCTGTGATAGATTGGTTTAGATTTTCAATGTCCTCCTGTGTTAAAGAACGGATGTCCTGTGTGTCCAAGAACCTGAACATGTCCTCCAGGTTATCAAACTTGGCAGAGTATAAATTTTCAAGATAGGTTCTGATAATCTTCTGTAACTTGGATGAATCTGTGGTGATATCCCCATTTTCATCTTTGATTTTGTTGATTTGCTTCACTTTGTTCCTCCTTTTGGTGCAGTTGGCAAGGGGTCTGTAAATCTTGTTTATTTTTTCAAAGAACCAACTCTTAGTTTTGTTAATAGTTTGTATTGTTTTTTTATTCTCAATTTCATTGATTTCAGCTCTGATTTTGGTAATTTCCTGTCTTCTGTTAGCTTTGAGGTTGGACTGTTCCTCCTTTTGTAGTTGTTTGAGTTGAAGCATAAGGCTATTTATCTGGTCTCTTTCTGGATTTTTGATATATGCAGTCAGTGCTAGGAATTTTCCTCTTAAGAATGCCTTCATACTGTCTCAGAGGTTGCAGTATGTTGTTTCCTCATTCTCATTAAATTCCAAGAACTTCTTAATTTCTGCTCTCATTGCCTCTTTTACCCATCCTTCATTTAAGAAAGAATTATTCAAATTCCAAGTATTCAAGTAGTTTCTGCTGTTTCTTTTGTTATTAATTGCTAAGCTCATAGCATTATTATCTGACAGAATACATGGGATTATATCCACTTTTTTATATATTTTAAGTTTATCCCAGTGAACTAGGATGTGGTCCATCTTAGAGAAGGATCCATGAGCCACTGAGAAGAAAGTAAATTCAGCTGTCTTAGGATGGAATATTCTGTATATGTCTATTAAGCCTGATTGATTAATAGAGTTGTTCAGATTGGAGATGTCTTTATTGATTTTTTGTTTTGATGATCTAGAGTTGATAGTGGTGCGTTGAAGTCCCCCAGAATTAATGTGTTGAGATCAATGAGGGGATTAATGTCCTTAAGTATTTTTTCCATATATGTGGGAGTTTGTAATTGGGGGAATAAATATTAATTATCATTATATCTTCTTGATGGACTCTTCCTTTTAGTATGATAAAGTGACCCTCTTTGTCCTTTCTGAATAATTTTAGTTGAAAATTGATTTTATCAGAAATTAGAATCGCTACAGCAGCTTGCTTTCTTTTTTTTTTTTTTTTGGCTGCAGGCCTGGTAGACATTTTGCCATCCTTTCACTTTCAGCCTGTGTCTATTTTTGAATGCCAATAGTGTCTGTTGCAGGCAACATATTGTTAAATTTTGTTTTTTGATCCATTGGGCCAGTCTGTGTGTTTTAATTGGGGCATTGAGACCATTCATGTTCAAAGTTAGAATAGATATGGGAGAATGAGCCTCAGACTTTGTAACAATTACAGAGTTTTGAGTCATCTTTGAAATCAATTTGTGTATGATATGATTATTGACTAGCCCTTGTTTAAGGATTTAGGATATCTTTGGCATTTTCTTCTGAATGGAGAACATCCTTGAGAATATTCTGTAGTGCAGGATTTTTGTTCACGTATTTTGTTAGCTTGAGTTTATCATTGAAGTACTTTCTTGTAGTAGGTGCATGGGTTTCTGGACATGGAATGACCAATGGATTAAAATAGGAGACAATGACAGACCCACATAAATCCAGTTACGTCTTGCTCAACAAGGGTGCCAAAAACATAAGCTGGAGAAGACAGTCCCTTTAACAAATGGTGCTGGGAGAACTGGGCATCCATAAGCAGCAGAATGAAATGGAACCCCTATCTCTCACACAGCATGAGAGTTTTAAATCAAGTAAGATCCAGAAAGATTGGATGACATAACTTGTTATTAGTGATGTACATGTACAGTAAAATGTGATACCTTTTGGTATTAACCAAAATGTCTAAAATTAAAATACCTGAAGATTCCAAACTTTCATGAAATAATTGAAATTTTCATATACTCCTTGTGGGAATGAAAATATCATAGAACTTATGAAACCACGTTGGGAAACAATTTGTCATTAAACTATATAGTTGAGTACACCTACCATACTTTCCAGGGATGTGACTTTCATGTATTATCATAAAAGTATTTAAAGTCTATGTGTATATAAAGATTTGAGCATGAGTGTTAACAGTAACTTTATTCATAATAGCTAAAAACTGAATAATTAATAATCCACCAAAAAATTAATAAGCACGTAAATTGTTGCAGAACCATACAATAGAATACTATACAGCAAGTGCTAGAGAAAATGCTTGTTAATAGTTTGTTCCCTACCATTAAATGATATAATACCCTAATATTTGAAAAATAATAATAAAATATGTTTTGCATAATTTACTTAACTTTTTTTAAGAGAGAGCGACAGTGAGAGAGAGTTTTTATTTAGTTTTTCAGGTGTGTCCTTATTTTCTCCCACATTTCATCATGCATGTGGTGCTAGGGTTTGAACTTGCCCACTTGCGCATGCTAGGCAAGCTCCACAACCACCTAACCACCGAGGCACTGCTCCAGCCCTTTTACTTAACTTCTTAGTGTTTATTTTTCACGTGAAATCACATACTTGACTTTTTTGATTAGTCACTATGCTGCCCTCATATTTCTAATAATATCTATAAAAATCTTCAGATTTTTCTCTGTGGATGGTTATGCCTTCCCCAAATAACAGTCAGTTTAATTTCTGCTTTGCATTTCATGGTCAGATTTTTATTATGTCTGTCCTGATTAAGATCTACATTAAAATGCTAAATGAAAGTTTTGATGGATGAGGATCTTTGTCTAATGCTTACTTTTAAAGAGAATGTATCCAGTTTATTCCTTAGAGGATTATGTTTTATACAAAGTGTTAAGTAAATATAAATTTTAGCTTTACATTTATTTTTTATTAATATATGCTAGAGTATTAAGCTTGATAAACTTTTATTGTGTTAAATATTTAGGTATATACTTTGATTTTTATACATACATTAACATTTAATGTTTTAATATTAGTTACTAATTTGGGGGATAATATTCATCAATTTTCTAATTACAAACTATTCTTGAATACCTGTAATAAGATTGACTTAGTAAAGAAATATTAATTTTGAATACAAAGAAAGTAGGTTGGCTGGGCTGGAGGTTATGGCGGTTATGGCACTTGCCTGGCATGCGTTAAGTACGTGAGTTCAAACCCCAGCACCACGTACACAATGAAGTCTCAAAGCAACAATAAAAATTGTTCCTCTCTTTCTCTCTCTCTCTCTGTCCCTCTCTCTTTAAAAAGAAAAGAAAAAAGAAAAAAAAAGAAAGTAGACTGGCTGATACTTTATGATTTTTCATAGTGTTATATAAAGGGAAATGAATCAATAATTTAATTTAGTTCCTTGTAACAACAGCTGTGCAAAATGAATAAATGCACCTTAATTTAGAAGTTTTTGTAAGATATTCTACTTTAAATAATGGTAAATTTTAATAAGTCCATTTGGGCCTGTTATTTCCTTGTTGGAATTATTTTTACCTTGTTAAGTTTCTTTGTGTTTAATAATTAGACAATATTGATAATTCTTCTTGATTCAGTTTTATTATTTTTTTCTTGTAACATCTTTCTTTTTGCTAAATTTGCAAAGTCACTGGCATTTAACTGATGGTAATAATTTGTAGTTTTTGTTTTCTCCACTTTTACCATTTTATATAGCCCCTCTCATTAATGGATTTGACTTTTTCCATTTCACTTTCATTCTATTCCCCAAAGTGTATCCACTTCAGAGAACTTCTTCCAAGATATACTGTTAGCCTTTATTTTGTACTTTGACTTTTTAATTTATTTCTAATATTCCTTTTGTTTTCACTGTTCATTTTCCTATACTTTCTGCCTTCTCAATGTGAACTCAATGTTAACATTCTTTGTTTCCTTAGAAACACACTAAAATTGTCTTCACTTGACATCTGACTATTCTTGCATCTTATAATCCAAAGTGTAATATGTTTCTTGCTGTTGTTATAATTTAAAATAATTCTAATGTAATGTATTTATTAGCAAATTCTATATTTAACAGTGCATTGTTTTAATTTCCCTACAATGTATTTGTGTATGTATGCACATATATCTCTTTTCACCTAGATCTAAGTGTATTTTTTAATACAAAAGTTCTAAACAACATCATTTATCCAAATATATTGTTTGTTACTTCCTTCTGTTACTTGCTCATCACCGTTACCAAAATAACTGAAAAGAATAACTTTAAGGAGGGAAAGTGCTTTTTGAGCTCACAATTTCAGAAGTTTCAGTTCATGGTCAGACTCCTTTTCTCTGTGCCCTGAGATGATGGAAGAAGAGTTGTAGAGAAAAATTGCTTCAGCTGGGAAGCAAACACACACACATACACAATCACATGAGAGGAGAGAGTGGGAGAGCAGGAAAAAAGCAGGGACAAGAAATATTCTAAGACTATATTCCTAGTGAAGTACTACCTCCAGCCCACAATCAACATGCCTACATTTACCACCTAGGATTCCATTCAAATTGTTAATCCAACAAATGCTTCAATTCACTATTGAGTTTGTAGCTCTCATAATCTAATTATTCACCTACAAACATTTCTACATTGTCTAACACATGAGCTCTTTGGGGGACATTTTTAGATACAAACCACAGCATAGTTTAACCTTATTTCTGAAAATATTTCATTTATTATATGCAAAGTATACGTACTCTCTGTTAAATTTATAGCCTTATATATGACCTTTATACTTCTAAAATGTTGAAACCTTTTTAGTTCTTTCTGCTTGTTTCTGTAGACAGGACTATTGAAATCATCCACTTTGAAGGTGGATTCATTTGTTTCCTCATGTGGGTTTATCTAACATGGTTCCATATATCTCGAGACTATATTATTAAACAACATATCAGTTAGGGTTGAGCAGTGAGTGAACAGCATGAAATGCCATAATTTAAGGAGAGTACAGTAAGATTCAAGATGTGCATAACTATAGGAAATACCAAAGCAAGATGTGATACCCTGGGGCTACTAAGAGTTTGATATGCTAATTATAGAAAAGTGATGATTCAGAAATATAAGAAGGTGTGAAAAGGAAAAGGAGAAAATTCCATTTCATTAGTGCTATAAAATTGTAGATTTTTTAAATCACTCATATCAAAACCCCAACAAGAAATAAAAGAAAGCATTAAAGTCATCTGTGTACACTTTGATATCATTGACTTTATTTTTGCAAATATAGTTACACATGCTTTTTTTTTTTTTTTTGAAAAAAATCCCCAAGGGAGATATTCCCTGTGGTCCCACCTAAGTCTTTTAATTCAAAATATTCTCCGGAAAGCAGCCTAAAAGATTTTTGTAGATTGAAGATTCAAGACGGAGACAGATGCTCTATGCCAAATTTTCCATTTCATGTTATAAACAGAGAAAGGTAAGAGGAATCAACCTAAAGAACCAACCTGAAATTCTAGAGAAAATATATAATACAGCACAAGAGAGGACTATGCTTATCATATAAACTTTTCTTAAATAGGGAAAGATATTTGAAATTTTGGAAAGACGTATACATAAAATCTGATTTTAGTAAATGTTAATTTTTAATTTTAAGTTCTTCTGCAATGTTTTTAATGGTAGTTCTTTTTAAAAAAGAAATTCAGGAAATTCTGGATGATAAATTGGGGATAAATTTGTTTGAGGGGAAATGTATTAAGCCTTTGTGAAATGACAAATAGTTAAAAAATTTCCAGTTTTTTTTAAATATAAGTATGGTTCAGATATAGAATTTTGTATTTGGTTATAATATTCTTATTTGTGAAATAGGGGCAATGATATAAGAATAGATATCTCCTTGAGCCATGGTATACATATAATAGAAAAGTAAGTGAAAATATTTAATATCATATACAGAACATATTAATAGAAAATATACGGCACAACAATATTTTGCATGAAATAATTAAGCCTATATTCTTCCATTTCATAATTTGTCATTATTATGAATATGATAAATAGTCAAAATTATTTCTGTTGGAAATTTATGCTGTCTGCATATTCTCTGGAGCTTAGTCATACATCCATTTTGCAAAAATGCGACCTCAACGGCTTGTTCATTTTTCCTCCCAAATGGTAGTTGGCATATATTTGCAAACAATTTGCACAGAGATCTTTCTCAAATCATTTACATTGTAAGGGAGAGACTTAAAGTGAAATGTTTTTGACCAAATAGGCTCAATATTCTTCACTGCTACACCTTTGTGTTTCTATGAGTGCTTGTGTGTGTTAGTGTGTGTGTATGTGTGTGTGTGCGTGTGTGCAGACAGATAGAGATACTGAAATTTTTCAGTATTGTAAGAAGAGTATTGTACGAATCCTGATTGACATACAGGATTGGACTTGTGGAAATTTCAGCATAGCTTTTTCAAAGGATTTCTAGCAAAGACCATGAGAACTGCGTTGCAGCATCTTTGCTTTCCACATAATTTGAATATCGAATGTACACAACAATACCCAGGTTTTTCTGTGTAACAAATGTATATTTAATTCATATGCTTCATTCCTTCTCCTTGTGGCAGTACACAAAATACATGGCAGCAGAAAACAACAAAATAAAATATTGATGTCTATTTTCTTTTTCAATAGTTTGCGAAAGATTTCAGAGGCCTGTGGACCTGGGAAGTTATATATATTATTTGCATGAACTCATTCGTTTTGCTTTCTGCATAAGGCAAGAATGTTGAGTAGCATTACTTATGCTTACCAGCTGAAGGCTGCTCAGAGAGGCTGATTTGTGCAGTGCCAACAACCAAGAAAGTAGCAAAGTATCTGAGAGGTGCACTCACCATCATGCCCCTTTGCCAAGGGATCAGCCTAGGACAACATAAAGTTTCCCCTCTGGTTTCACTGAAAGAGCACAGTCATTGAAAGTAAATCTTTCTTTTAAAGAAAGATTGGCTTGCTACCAGGCACTGTGTTGCCCACCTGTAATTTCAACAACTCAAAAGGCTGAGGCATGAGGCTCCAAAGTTCAAAACCAGCTCTAGGAATTTAGAGGAGCCACTTTCAAACTGAAAAAAAGGGGTGGGGAACTGGTGCTGGGATGTGGCTCAGTGGTTATGTGCTTCTGGGTTCAATCTGTGGTGTGGAAAAAATAATGGTTTGCCGATGAGTATACCAACATTTTGGGAAAGGTGATGGTTTCAATGTATTTGCTTTCTGTCCCAGATGCATAGCACCAGAACCGCAAATAGCTGCATTGTTGAATGTGGGATTAAATAAGCAGGTTGCCTGAGGTCATAAAGAATGTCATCAGAAGACAAGATCTCCAGGATGTTTCTAAAGCATTAGAAGTAAACTCTAAAATGTACCTTCAGAATTCTCAAGAAAAAAGGTCAAGTTTTCATGTAATTATAAACTGTGGTCTTCTGTTTAGATGTTCAACATCGCTGCCCACAGTTCTTTTTTTCCTGCCTCTCCCTAACCTCAAATTTGACAAAACATGCCTTGGAGAGGCACTGAGACTATTTTCAGGCTATTTTTGCTACTATGATTAAGGGAGCATTGCATCTTTCAAAAAATAATTATTAAATTTATTAGCTATGTAAAATAGTGGTGAGATGAGTTTTTTTTTAATTGAGAAATTTATTTTTTGAACAACCTTCACATTTTTAACAAAGTAATATAAAATGTATATAGATTCTGGAGATTAGATTTACCCCCAACTGCCCCCCCCCAATTACCCACCCTTATCCCTCCCTTCTCCTTCCCACAATATCTCTAAAAAAGTATTAGGTTGTATAAAATTACAACTTATCTGTATTTAACACATGATAATAGACCACCTCTCTCAATGGTCAGGGTCTAGTTCCAGCCTCCACAGATGAGTGGAGACATTCCACCCTTGGAACTCTGGGTTAAGCCGATTGTACTCGAAGAGTTTTGATAGATAACTATATGTAAAATACATAAGCAGAAGTCTTCCACAAGATTATAGAGACAATAGATGACAGAGATGATGGAAGATGCCCACCACACCCATTTTTTAACAGGGATGGTAAATAACTGCAGTTATTGGATGCATGGAAAACATAGCTCAGTTGTTATAAGTATAGAATCTGGCATCAGATACAGGTTTGAATCTTTAGTCTGCTCTTTAAGTTTTTAATGATTTTATGTGATTACATGATCCTTTCTGCTCCTATATTACTTCACTTCTAAATTGAATATCAGAACCATCTTGATTTGTGGGCATTAAAAAGTTTCATGTACAAAGTGTGCTTTCTTTAAATATCCATGGAAATATAATTATTATTTGTATCTAAAATGGTTTGAAAGAATAATCACATAATAAATATGTTACTCCTACATATCTTTGTCGATTTAATACTATCTCAAATATGAAAGCAGCTATTAATATATGTTATGTTCTGGTTTATTTCAGGTGAATTAAGTTTCTGCTATATACTGTGGCTTCAGATTGAATTCATGAGAAATCAGAAAAATGTCACGGAATTTGTTTTCATGGGTCTTTGGGAAAGTAAGGAAATAGAACTACTCTTCTTTTTCCTGTTCCTGCTTTGTTATCTGGCTGTCTTACTTGGTAACTTTGTCACTTTGGTCACGATCACCTGTAGCCATCTAATTGAACAGCCAATGTACTACTTCCTGTGTCATCTTTCCTTCATGGACCTCTGCTTCACCTCCACTGTGGTTCCCCGGCTCATCAGGGACTTAGCTGCAGCAAGGAAAACCATTTCTTACAACAGCTGCATGACCCAACTCTTCAGTGCCCACTTGCTGGCAGGTGTGGAAATATTCATCTTGGTGTCCATGGCTTTAGACCGCTATGTTGCCATTGTCAAGCCACTGCACTACATGATCATCATGAACCGCAAGAGGTGTAACCTGTTGGTGGTTGTGGCCTGGGGAGTGGGTTTTTGGCATTCTATTGCTTTATTGCTCATGGTAATCAACTTGCCTTTTTGTGGTCCTAATCAGATAAACCATTACCTGTGTGATGTGAAGCCGCTTCTGAAATTGGTCTGCAAAGATATTCATGTTGTTAGTATCTTAGTGATTGCTAATTCAGGGATGGTGGTAGTTGTGATTTTTCTTGTTCTAGTAGCTTCTTATATACTGATTTTATATAATCTAAGGACAAGATCATCTGCAGGGCAACGCAAAGCTCTCTCAACCTGTAGTTGTCACATAATGGTTGTAGTTTTATTTTTTGTGCCCTGTATTTACACCTATGTACTACCTGCAGGTAGTGAGAACAAGGATAAGGAAATCTCTGTGTTTTACACTGTGTTTGCCCCCATGCTGAATCCTCTCATCTATACACTCAGAAATATGGATATGAAAATGGCCATGCAGAAAGTATGGTCTCGAATATCACACAGATAATTAAAGTAAATAAAGAGACATTCATGATGCTTTGAATCCTGCATCCTCAGGTCTGCTATGATTTGACAGGCCACAGTTCCCCTGCTTGAGAGTCCAAGTCTTACATCTGCTGCTCTCTTCAGGATATTTTGAAGATCTACCAATGTATCAAAAGTAATTTTAATGCCTTCTCTTTTCTTATATTAGTACTTCTCTGTAAATTTCCTATCTACTGAATAAGCCTGTGTCATATGCTAATTCTTTTTTCTTATGAAATATCTGTATCATTTGATTGAACCAGAAAATTATGTGTTACATTATAAAATTTCATTGAATGGATATATTTTTCCCTAGGCATAACTCTGACGTAAGTCAAGGGGTAAATAAACAGGCACTGAATTGTTCCTGAAGTATCATTTTCTCCTTTTATTCGATTAAGTGTGTTGTTTTTTAGCATCTAGAATGTCCTCTGTTATTAGCAATCATGCACTGATAATGAAATATTTGAAATAATTTTACACTGGTTTCCCTTATTTGAATTATTTCTGCATCTATAGTCAGTGACATCAACATCCAGGAGAAGTCGCAGAGGCAACACTGTCTTTAGTGCCAGAATATACTTTTTCACATTTCAAATCTTAGAACTATTGGCACATGTAAATAATCAGTATATTTTTTCCCTCCTGAATCTACGCAAAACTCTGGAATATGTTGAGAAACTATTCTGTCCTTTCAAAAAGAAAATTGGCTCTGATTTTTTTTTATTCATATCTTTGTTTTATCTGCCTTATAGTATTTTTCCATGGAATGTTTGAGTTTTCTCTCAGTAGAGAAACACAGTGTGTATAAATTGATTTAGTGTTGTGTGATGAGTATGTACACACATTTATGGCATGGAGTCCTTGCAGATTTGGAGAATGGATCAGTGAAAGTCCCAACCTATCAGGAAAGATGCTATGCCAAACAAAATAAAATAATGCATTGTATTATCATTTGTTCACTTTTCCCCAATCTTCATAGAGTTTTTTTGTATAAAGTTTGACGATGCAATATGATGAGGCCACAAAAAATATATTGATTCAATGTTTTTAGATGCTTAGTATTTTTTTCTAGAATTTATTTTCTGGGATTCAAATATGCGTAATATTACCAAAATGTCTATCTAGTAAACCTGTGTAGGTGTTAATCTTATATGAGTTTGAGGTAAATCATGATATATCTCTGTCCTTTATTATAATTCTGCATTTTGGAATAATATCTTAATTTATAGATACGGGACAATGAAACTTAACAGAGGTTATCAATTATGTAAGTGTTCACAAGTGTGTATAGAATCTAAAGGAATTCATCTTTTTACTGAGTTCCTTGTTAAAATTTCCTGGCATATATATAAAAACAGATGTGTAACAAAATTAAAAGAGTAATATTTGGACAATATTTATACTTCTGCTAGGTGATTAATTTCTCATAAACGTTAGCAAGGTAGCTGAGATTTTAATTTCTCCCCTTACCATATGTAACAATAGTAAAAGCGAGAAGATTATAATTATAAAGGTAAAGCCCACTTAATAGAAAATCTTTGAATAAAAGAAATATTTTTATAACTAGTTATCTATATGTATTCAAATCTTTGTAGCTGTAGATATACTATTTGAATTAGACAGTACACCATCCAATCTAGTTTACATTTCTCCACACTTCAATCACATTGTTGACACAATTTCAGCCACATGTGAAGCAAATACATATTTTACTTCATAATGTATGACAGCAATTATTTTAAGAATTGAGAAAATATGGGCAAGATGATATGTGTTTTTATGCCAACAATTATTGCTACCTGATTGTATTCCATAGGTCTTTTTCTTCTGCTAATACAGTGATTATCAAAGCATGTCCCCTAAAAATGTATGAAGGAATTTATGATTCATTGTGGATTAAATACGCACTCTGACTTCAAAATAGGCAAGATGCATATATTACTAAACAGAGAAAAAAAGTCACATCAAAATGAGTTGAAATAATAAAAGAAAAAATATAAGAGACTAAAAAAATAGAAATAATGTGTCAGGAAGAAGGAGAGGGAAAGAGAAAGCACTGGGGAATAAAATTTTGCACAGGTTCGGAATTTACAAATGACTGCACTTGATGGCATCTGTATAAGTTTGCTACAGTAAATTCATGTTTATAAGACAAACTGAAATATATGGAACACCAGAGGAACACCTCAGAATTTATTTTTTTAGGATTTTTCTGAATTAAGCATGCAAGCATTATGCTTTGTGCTCTTCTTATTCTGTCATTTTTGGTGGGAAACTATCTGATCCTTACCTCTGTCCTGAACAACCCTCTATTTCACCAACCCACGTACTATTTCCTCTGCCACTTATCTTTAATGGACATTTTATTTAGCTTCTATGTGGCACCCAAACTGATTGGTGACCAGCTGGTGAAAAGAAAAACTATTTCCTATGGTAACTGCATGTCACAAGTCATTGCCTCACATTTTGTTTTTTGGAAGTACTGAAGTCTACATCCTCACCACCATGACTTTTGATCACTTTGCCACCATCTGCAAAAATCAAGTTGCAGTCTACTGTAGTAGCTGCTTGGGCTGGTGGGGCTGCCCACTCCTTTCCTCAGTTTGTAGTAGCAATGCAGCTGCCCTTATGTGGCCCTAACAAAATTCATCACTATTTTATTATAATTTTCCTTTGCTAAGAGTTGACTGTAGTGATACCAGTACTGTTGGTGTCCTTGTGGTTGCTAATTCAGGAATGATTATGTGGTTTTATTTGTTTCTTATGCCATTATACTGTACACTTTAAGATGTCACTCAGTCAGAGGAAGATACAAAACTCTCTCAACATGTGTCTAATATCATTGTGATTGTTACATTTTTGATCCTTCTATGTTTGTCTACCTCATCCCTCCTTCCACTTTTCCAGAAGAAAAAATTATTTGCACTTTTTTATACCATCATTTCTCCTATGTTCAATTTCTTAGTCTATATGTTGAGAAATACCAAGATGAAAAATTCCATAAGAAAGATTTGATGTCAAACATCATAGCTAAATTGAAAAGGAAGGGGGGCTGTGTGTGGAATCACAGAAATAGAAATCAACCTTGGAGATTAATTACACCATTGATGTCATTTTATAAAGGAAATAACTATATTTAGAAATGAGATGTTATTACTAATTTACTATTAATTCTATCATACAAAAATGAGAAATGTAGTTATGTAGTGGTTTAATTAGATGGTTTGAGTAGGGTTATGTATGTCAATGTAATTTAAGCTCCAGTAAATTAGATAATTTAAATTGAGCAGTGAATTCTGACATAAAGAAGAAACTCTAATGAAAATTTCATCATAAAGTTCAGGATTGTGAGAGTTCTCTGTGACAAAGGAGAAATTATGATCTATAAGTTAAATAATGAACTTTAATTTGTGATAGGATTTTCACATAAAAGACCTTCAATGTCATTAGAAATTCATTATGCAACAAGAAAGCAATAATATGATAATAATAATGACTTGTCATTGGATAAATATGACTACTAAAGGTAACATGAATTAAATGCTCAGAATGTGTGAAGTTGCTCAGTCTTCTTCTATTTTTGAGAATTAAAAAAAAATCCCTACAGGAAAAGAAGCATAAAATGTCAGAAATTTGTAAGAACATGATTAGTCAATAATTAGACAATAATTAATTGATCAGAAGTTAAAGGTCATCTTGATCAATTTAGTGAGACATTATCTCAAACTAAAATACACCAAGGGATGGAAATGTGGTTCAGTATGAAAGCACCCAGGTTAAATCTCTAGTACAGGAAAGAAAGGGAGGAAGGAAGGAAAGTGGAAAGGAAGGAAGGAAGAGAAGGGAGGAATGGAAGAATGACAAATAAGAGAAAAGAGATTGAGTAACAAATCTATATGAATGCAATTATAACTAAAATGCAGAATTTTAGAACATGTTTCCCTGTGTCTAAATATGAATAAAAGAATCACACTCATTTTAGTGATTATATATGGAAAATAAAGGGAAGAAATAATAAAGGTGTTTTAAAAAGAATTTTTAAAACGGAATTTTAATAAAAGAGAATAACTTGGTAAATTATTATTTGCTAAAATTGTTAATAAAATAAAAATATTGCCTGATTTAAAAACATTTTCTGAAAGATGCATCAAGAGTTATTTGGCAAAATCTAAATGCTTGATGGGAACATTTGGGAAAATGACAAATTTTTGGTCAAATTTGCAGTCCATGGTAAAGGAAAACAACTACAATACTTTGGAAATGGGTTCTTAGATTAAACAACTCATGTGTCTTTATTGAAGAATAAATGGTGAAAATTTCCTAATAAGATAATAGATGAAACAAAGAAAAGTACTCAAGATGAAGCCAGTTGGACTTAAAAAGAATCAATACTTTCTGCTTTCATTTCAAAGGGCATTCAGATTAATCTCAAGACTAAGTCTTGAGAAGAGTAAATCATTGTAGTGTAAAAACTTTGCCTCTCTGGCTGTGTCAATTTGACTACATCAACTTTTGTGATTTTTTAATTTTAATTTCTAAATTAAACCTATAATTTTGATACCATTTGAAATTTTAAAAAATGCTATGAATACCTATGAAAGAAAACAGTTTTATGTTTTAGACACAGGGAAACATTACTCATCCATTTGGACATCTGATAAATCTAAAGTAAATAGTATAATCACATTGCATTGTATAACTTTAAAATCGTTGTCAATAAAGAATTAAAATATACAGCATGTACATTTTTCATATTTTTCACTCATATTTATTGCAGTGCAAATCTCAAAATGCAAGTGCTTAGGAACTCTATGTCTGTGCTAGAGGTCTCAGTTGATATAACTGTTTCCTTAAGTAGGGCACAACTACCAAACAAGGAATCTTTATAATAGCCATTATAAAATACTGTGCTGTCAAGAATCAAGGAAAACAGAATAAGTTCCAGGATTTAAGATCTGGGACAGATTTAGAGATCGTTTAAACAAGGGCATTGTGCACAGGTTCAGAGAAGTAAATAAACTAAGAATTGTTTTTTCTCCCCTTAATTCATGGTTCATACATGCCCACAGAGACTGCCCCCATCAGATAGATTTCTTCTTCTGTGACGTGTACTCCTTATGAAGCTGTCCTGCACTGACACCAGGCTCCTGGATGTTACACTCATTACCACCACAGGGATGATGTCCCTTTTCATCTCTGGTGCTTTGACAATTTCATTCATAATCATCATGTTCATCTTAAGGACCTGCTTATCCGAGTAACACCTCAAAGCTCTCTGGACCCATGGCTCCGACATCATCATGGTCTTTATGTTCTTGCCCTTTATTTTCACCTATGTCAGGGCTGATTCTATCGGTGATGACAAAGTGTATGCTCCACCGATGCCACTATTTCCCTCTTTCTCGCCCCTTCATTTACACACAGAAAAACAGACATAAAGAATGCCATGGGGACAGTGGGGGGGGGGCAAGATGAACTGAAGGTTGTTGAAGTCTTTGGTGTTGGAGCCCTTCACCTGTTCCTGTTCTCCACACAGACTCAGTGTCAGTAAGGACAAATGGTGATATAATCCAGTGGTGGGAAGTCTCAAACTGAATTACTGACAGGTTTTTTTCTATTTTCTTTTTAAATTGACAGATAAAATTGTATGTGTTCAGTGTGTATGACATAATGCTCTGAAACATAAAAACAGTGTGGAATGACTAAATACAGATATCCAAAGTGTGCTTTACCTCACATATTTATGATTTGGTGGTAAGAGAACATCAGTTAATGTTCTTGGACTTAATCTTTTGTAGAATAAAATGCTGTTATTACACACAGGCAGCACATCATACAAAGGGTCTCCTGAACATTTTCCTCTTGTTTACTGAAATTCTTCCTCTTTTGACCTCATGTGCTGGGGGGTGTAGGAAAAATCACCCCATTTTCTAATATAAGAGGGGCAGAATTGATAATTTCTATTGCTTTATCACCTATATCATGGGCCCCACAAAGAAAGTGAATTGAGCTCTAAATAGGATTGTCTATGTGACGCAGAAGCACAAGTGTCAGGGTAGTGAGGAGTGCATCTGCAGAAATCAGGTGCAGAGTGGCAAGGATTTCCGTAGCATTATTTCTTTCCCAAAATGATCAGACATGTCTGGGCATGGTGGCGCATGCCTATACTCTTCAGAGCCTGAAGCAGGAGAATTGCAATTTTGTGGCCAGCCTCAGTAACTTAGCAAGACCCTATTTAAAAATAAAAATTAAAGAAGACTGAGGATGCTGCTCAATATAAAGTGCCACTGGGTTTAATCTCCAGTGCAAAAAGAAAGTAAATAAATAAAGCAAAAAAGCAAAACAACAACCCAGACCTGTGTCCTGGCTGAAAAAAATAGGGAGCTTGAATCATGGGAGGGGTTAAAATATGAACTATATTAAAATGAAGATAATGTTAGAAAAATATAGTTTCTGGTTTTAATGTTAATCTAGTGGCAATACATCTTCTTCTTTTCCTATTTGGTGGATTATCCAAATCAAGAATCTGAGGGTGAACAGATGCCTATAGTTTGTGGATGAGTATCTGATCCTAGTGTTCACTTTTAGTGATCTGATATTGATGTGTATGTGGGCTACATTCTTCATTACAAAATGAATTATACTTTTTGTGAAAATTTTACCATTTGATTTCTCCACAAAGATAGTTTTTACAGAACTCTGCTTGAATATGGCTTATACTTATCTTTTACTAATATTCATTCTCTATTTTGTCAAAAGAGAGGGTGAAAGGGAATTGATGTAAGTATGGTTGGCTTTATGTTTGTATCTCCTTATGTGCTTCACAGGAGAAATAGTGTGTGTTGGGGGAGATTGGCTGCTTCCTACTAAGGTGTTTAGTATTTGTCCCATATGTAGATGATCCACATATTAGGCTCTCCTTCATGTCCATTCTCTGAATCTTGACCTTTTCCATTGTTCCTTTTAAAGCACCATACAATAAATTTATTAATTTTTATTAGTGCAAGAACAAGCCTCCTCATCCACAATTTTATAGCTTGACAGTAACCTTCTAGGATCCCAGAGCCAGTGATGCTGTACAAGTGTCCAATCTGATATTCATGGTTGACCAAAAAAAGCATTTAATTCTCTATCATTGGACTCTATATCAGCTGGGTTTCTGCTGACCTAGGATGGACAATCTGGTTTAAATTGAAGATGGTGGTCCAGTAATATTTCAGTTACTGTTTTCTCCCCATGAATAAAATATAAGAGTATCATCAGATTCCAGCTGAGTACCATATGAGAAGTAATTGTGTCAGAACACTAAAATATTTATGGAATTCTCTTTCAGAAATCCCAAAATACTTTAATTCTAGAGACACTTAAATGTGATAAACGTTTTATTTTCCTGACTATATTTATATCAAACAAGGGATGGCAGGTGGAGGAACATTAAATCCATGCTTATTTAATCTGTTGAGTATCTCTTAAAAGTGTATTTACACTTGTTTATGGTTTTCTAAGGAAAGAATCATAACCACTACATAGAAGATGCAAAGAGAAATATTTTCATTTTTTCCAGTAACATATAAACTGTTCCATCTGGAAAACAAGACAATTTGACATTTTTTTCACCTAAAATTGACAGCCAAAGTCATGATTTGTCATCTCTTCACAGCAAAGGCATAACAACATAACTCTGGCAGGCAATGCTGTGTATCAATGGAATAAAACACAGTTGTTGACCATACTTACTAGAACTACGGAAAGTCTGAGTTCTCATGATTCTAAGAACACCAAAACCATTCATTCTCAGTTTTTCAAGTCCAAGTACTCAGACTACTTGTCTACTCTAGGACAATAATAATGAATTTTTTTGGTTCTGGACAAGCTTTATAACTTTATTATGACTTCTAATCCAGGTGTCTTCAGACTTTCATATTTCTGTTTTTAATTCCATGAGTGAACCAACTTCAGGTATCACTTTTAAGCACTACAGTCCTTCCCATGAGTGATATTTCCACTTTGCTTTCAACCATTAACACAAATGTGTGTAGAGGCAGTGTATATACTGGGATACTGGTGGACATACAATGGCACAGAGAGACAAATGAAGATATACTTATTAGCATACAAAATGAAAAAAACAAATCTCAGGTTGTGATTGACAGTGCAAGATAAATCTATCATCAGTGCACATAATTTAACATGAAAAAAAAGTGTTTTTCCTGTATAGGCCTCTCTAGAACATGCAGACAGAAGTTAGAGTAGAAAAATACACTGAATAATTAATGGCTCAGTATATTCTCTAAAGCTTCTTTTTTGTTCAAACTTTGTAGGAACTATTATTTCCAAACCATGCATTTCAGCTAATTGTATTAACCCTGTTGATTTTGTCATACATCTACTTTGTCATGCTAGATCTTTATTTTGTTTTAAGTCTCTTTAGTTTTCCTGGAAGACACTTTACATTTACTGGCAACACACTATGAATAAACTGTGTGTCAATTACAAAAATAATATTAGTGAAATATTGTAATTGATAGGAAAATATGGAACTTAGAGTATATCTTCAGTGTCTTCATGGTGTGAGGAAGGAAAATGAATAGTAAGTCTGGAGAATGAAAACTAATCTTATTTTTTATTTTGAGGGGTTGCAGAGATTGAACCCAGATGCACTTAACTCCTACACCACACACCCAGTCCTTTTTAGTTTTTTTTTTTTCTTTTTTTAGTTTAAGATAGGAACTTGCTAAGTTTCTTGGAGCCTGGCTAAGTGGCTGGGGTTGGCTTTGAAACTGTTATACTCCTGCCTCAGTGTTGCAAATTGCTGGGATTACAGGCATCTAGCACTGTGCTTGGCTTGTAAGCCTACATTTTATATCTTTGATGTACTGTTCACACCTCTGCTGCCGTTCCAAGACTGCTTGGATGAGTGTTTTGAAGGACTGGCATCAAAATGCGTTAGCTAAGATATGATGCTTTCCAGATATTCTATTCAAAAATTACATTAATTGCTTAATATGTACCAAGAAGGATTCCTAACACTAAAAACAACTTCAAGTGTTGCAAAGTATATTTTTAAATAATTTAAAGAAAAAGCCAAAGGATAAAATTTAGAAGATAATTATGCTAAGATTGTGAGATTAATAAGATTTCTTTAGTTTTGATATTTTATGATAGTGTTTGATTAAGAAATAACAAAATAAACATTAAATGATAATGGTAATACACTAGTTTTAACATTATGATTTTTTGTCATTTATTCATCCTGCAGATCTACTGTTGTTAAGTTTTGTTCATTGTACATATTACTTATGCAAAGCTGGCAAAATTTATGATTATTCAGCTTAAATTTTTACTTCCAAATATTTATCATTAGCTTTCTAGAAAACCTTCTACTCCACAATTTCCTCATTGCATTTTTCACTTCGGCATTTCTCAGTGTATAAATCATAGGATTCAGCATGGGAGTGATAATGGTGTAAAACACAGCCACCATCTTATCCTCTGAGAAGGTAATATTAGGGCGCATGTATGTGAACACACAGGGACCAAAAAAGATGATGACCACAGCAATGTGGGCACCGCAGGTGGAGAGGGCTTTGCGTCTTCCTTCTGCTGACTGCTTTCTCAAAGACATCAGAATGACACTATAGGAAATGAGCAAGATCACAAAACTCCCCAGTGTGATGGTACCACTGTTGGCTGTCACAACACCACCAACAACATAGGTGTCTGTGCAGGCAAGTTTGAGCACAGGGTGAACGTCACAGAAATAGTGATCGATCTTATTGGGTCCACAAAAATTTAAGTGGACTACCAAAGCCACTTGGATAATGGAGTGTAAGAACCCACTTACCCATGTCCCCAGCAATATTTTACTGCATCTCTCCCGGTCCATGATGGTCATATAGTGCAGGGGTTTACAGATGGCCACATAACGATCATAGGCCATTACAATAAGAATAAAGATCTCAGTGCCACCAAAGAAATGCACCCCAAAGAGTTGCAGTATGCACCCCACATAAGAGATAGTTTTGTTCTTTGCTAACAGATCAGCAATCATCTTGGGTGCTGTGACTGAAGAGAAACAAATATCCACAAAAGACAAGGAGTTGAGGAAGAAATACATAGGGGTCTTCAAAAGATTCTCCATGCAGATGGTCAGCATAATGAGCAGGTTTCCCAGAAGAATGACTGTGTAGAAGAATGAAAACACCACAAAGCAGACTTTTTCAACCTCTGGGTTCTGGAAAAGTCCCCCCAAAATGAATTCAGTTGCATTGTTTATTTTTCCCATGGAGTGAGTCCAGCAGTTCAAGTTACTGAAACAATTACATTATCTGAAAGGTGAACATCAGAAAGAGTATCAGCATTTATATATAACTAGAATAAATGAGTAATCACAGTAGTTGAAAATGGAAAAACAGGAACTTATTGATGATTGGCATATATGCCTAAAGTATTTAGTTCTTCTGTTCATATTGTCTTTCTTCAATAAATTATCCCATTTTTTTCACTTCAAATGAGGAAGCAAAAACCCAAGAAATAAATCACATCTAAGTGTCACCAAAATTTCCTATCTAATCACAAACCTGAGTCTGAAATACTGTTACTATTCACTGGGTAAATCACTTACCATGATGGAGCATCTTTTATTTCATTTATGAAAGGACTGATTTTAATTTCATTATCATCATATTAGTAGTAATTTCTAGCATGACGTTACAGGCTGGAATAACATGAAACTCTGATATAAATGTAGACAAGAGAAGTAGAAATAAATAATTTGTCAGAGACAAGGAAGCCCCATTTAATTTCAAAGAAGAGAAATGAGGTCTCAGGACATTTTTCTACCTTCAAGCTCAGAGTGAGGAAAGATTCCCCAGGGTTTACTATGGCTTGATATTTTAAACATTCATCTAATAAGTGAAAAATGCAGCAACAACAACTTTAATAACAGCATCAGCAAAACACATAAATGAATGACTGCCTTTAATTTCTATACCCCTTGGAAATATGTCCTTTCAATGTTTCAAGTCTCACTCCAGAATATTTCAGTTATTCCAGTCTGGGTGAAGTCAAAATTCTAGGAAGAGATTGGCATTCATTCTTAATTATGATTGGCTTAGGAAATGCATGATGTTTAATTTATATATATTTAATTTAATTAAACAGACTTCTGTGTTGGGATTTCAGACACACCATTTGGGTCCCTTTGATGTTTGGATAGAAAAGGGGCATGTGGAGTTATTTTGAATAAAGGGGCTTGTTATGTTCTTCATGAAATCAAGCCATAGACAGGAAATAGTCCTCTCATTTTAGGCCATGCTCCTGTAACCCCATGCCTTCAGCATCTGTTGAGTTCATTGCTTCCTACAGCAATGAACTCTGTGCTCTCAGCTACCTTTTTGGCAGCACTATTGTCCCAGGGACTTTCTGATTTTGGACAGCTGTAGGTTTTGTTAGAACTGTGTATTGGAGTTAAGAGAGTAGTCATTAAAGCTCATCTTTTATGTGCATTGCTAAATAATGAGAATTATAATGGTAGTTTAATAATAGCAATACTATAATTTAGATTCAATACCAGTCACATATCCCTTCCTTTATGTATTCATTCTTCTCTTAAATTTGTGCTGAATTAAGCAAAAAGTAACATTATCCTCTTAGAAACTGCTTACTATAAGAAAATTCAGGTCAGATTTTTTTCAACCACTGTGAATTATGTTGCTTATCTCTGTTCTATAACAAAATGAGAATTTGCATACTAGATCTGCTCCTTTAGTGTCCACATCACAAAATGCTAGAGAACCCCCTTTATTTCCTGAAATTAAGACCCAACTCAGCACAATCTATCCTCCTTTTCCTGATCATGTAAAATGGTTTAGCATCACTTTGCTTTGCATGGTTTGGCATAATCTTATCATAACTGCAATACCTGGCCTCACAGTTATGTCTGAAAACACATTATCATCTTAATATTTTGCTCTATAACTTTTTTGAATAGTTCCTTACAATTACATCATTAGCATTTAAAATATAGTAGTTGCATTAATTCCTGTGTTATCAAACACTCCATATTTGTTAGAGAATAAAGAAATATTACCAGTATTTTCCAGGGCTTGGTTTTGCTTTTTTTTTCATGTCTCTTCCTAATATAATTTGTTGCAGATGTCCAAAATGAAATGAGTGATGCTTGAAGAATTGCTTTGTGAATAATCAGTACTGAAGTATTTCTGATCCCCCAAACACAGAGGCTTCTAGAAATCAGCTATTCTGGCTCTCACCTAATTAAATCTGCCAATCCATAATATCTCTACTTCTTTTCTCTACTTCTCAGGTATATTTAAAAGGAATGATGTAATACCACAGTGACCTTAGGAAGACTGTTTTCTTAAAGTCTTCTACCATGATTGAAAACAAATCACAAACCTGGCAATGTTAATATACAGGTCTCATTGGAAATTTTTTTAAAAATTAATAATGTCTTTGGTTTATGTTAAAAACCAATTGATTCTCACTAATTGAGAACCAAACCTTAATCCAAAACAATTCAACAAAGATAAATAATTTTGTGATTATATACTTTGCTTCTTTAAGTAAAGTCCTTTGATATATACATTTAATAGTAATTTCATGTAACAACATTGACATTTATTTTATTTCATTGAAAAAATGAATTATTCTACTCTTTAGAAATTTCTATTTGAATGCAATAGTATGGATTGAATAGTGCTATTGGGACTCACTGTTTTTCTACTTAACTGTGTATGTATTAATTTTTGTAGAATGAGGTAGGGTGAGTTTCATTTGTGACATTTGCCTGAACTAAACTGCAGTGTGGCATGTTATTCTTTCAGTTTTTAAGTATAAATCTTTGTGTTGAATTTTGACCATGAATAATATTTCTTTTTCATTTTCAATTCCTCTTACTTGCTTTCCCCTAAATCTTGCTTCCTTTTTTTTTTTCTTTCCCCTCATTCCCATCTCACATTATTATTTTTTCCTTCTAACCAAAGTCATGGAACTATTGTTCATATTCTTATTATTTTGGTTTAGCAGAAAACATGACATAAAAAAGAAAGAAAAGAAGTGATGGTGCTTAGATTTGTAGAAATTTTGAAGATGATGTAGTTCATAGAGTCTAAGGGTTCTGAGTCATTGTAATCCCCTCAGTCCATTTGGATCTAGGTTCCCAATGATCTTGCTGTCCATCATATGTGGTATAAAACTGATAAAATTTAGAAAACTGTGTTATCCATAAACATTATCAATTTGATTCATTTTATTGGCAGTGTTGTTTCCTGTGTGCTTTTGCACTTAGTTCTTGAATTTGGAGGCTAGGCATGATATAGAAGTTATGATATCCCTTGCCAATTTGCAGCTGTCCAATTCATGAGTCTCACAAAGCAAGGAGGTGGAATATGTGCTAATATTCCAGTTTCCATCAGCGGTTTCCAAATCATAGGTCATTCACAAAAGTTCCTGAGCTAATCCCCACTGGAGGACCTAAGGTAATCTCATCTTGATTACTATAAAGACATGACCATGGTCAATGAGAACTCAGACTCTCCCCATTTGTGCAGAGAGTAAGCCTGATAAACAACAGCATTTTATTCCATAGATATATGATGGCAATATTAACTATCAGTCCTGCAGTGTCATAGACCTAGCATATGTAACTTAGTGTACTCCATTCTCTAATGAAAATAATTATATCATTTTCATTTGAAAGTTGAAAAATTGCTGGGCATTGTACACATACCTGCAATCCCAGCAGCTTGGGAAACTGAGATAGGAGGATCCCAAGTTCAAATCCAGCCTCAGCAACTTAACAAGGCACTATGCAACTAGTGACAGTCTGTCTCAAAATTAAATATAATAATAATTTAAAAAACACCCAGGATACAACTCAGTGGTAAAGCACCTCTGAGTTTCAGCTGTGGTACTAGGGTTGGTGGGGAGAGAAGAAAAAAACAAAGCAAAGCAAAGAAAAACAGACAAATGGTACATACTATTCTATTCTATGACTGCATCATTTGTTTATTGGTAGGTACTTAGTTTGTATTCTGGTTTTTACTACTATGAATATTTCTGTAACAAATGCCCTTGTACATTGTTCCAGAAAAAGAAGTTGAAAAAATTAATTTCCCTTCAACTATTTTCCCTTGGACACATAATAAGAGATGACCTAAACATTTAGCATGCAATAGGGAGATTCCCTTTCATATCCATTCTGATGATTAATGGTTAGGTGAAGATTAAGAAAAGACAAATATGTCACATGTTCAAACCAATGAGGAAGGTTATATTCTTTGGGAAGAAGCAAGGCAACACATTTATTTCAATAAATTTAATTTGGGAATTAGTAGTGTGCCCTACAAGCACATAAAGATCAGGCTTATGAATTAGCAGCAGAGCTGGGTTTAGTGGAACACACCTGTAATCACAGTGACTTGTGAGAGTGACGCAGGAAGATTTCAACTATGAGACCAGCCTCAGCAATTTAATAAGGTCCTAAGAAAGTGGAATAATCACATTGCCTTGCATATTTTAGAAGCAAAATTTGTAAAACAAAAGTGTTAGCATACACAAAATTGGCATTTTTTGACATTGACTTATTTTTTTTATTACAAAGAAAACCTCCAAATGAGAGTGTTTAGGGCATATTTCTATCTGTGGTAGGTATCTCAGTCAAGATGTTTCCTAAATCAGGACGTAACTGCAGTTTTTATTCTTTGCTCTGATAATAGTACTATAATGCCCACTGAGTGTGGGATCATGAAGGACAGAATAATGAACAGATTAGCGAAATTAAGGGGACCTTGGGGATCATCTGTTCACTTGCAGTATGCACAGTTGCAGAGCCATAAAGCAACAGAAACAGAGTGGCTAGGGGTCCAGTCTTCAAAGCTTTCAACTGTGTATGACAGCATGCCACAACTCATAATAAACATGTCTTCTAAAGATGACCATGGTGGAGGGGCTTACAGATGGTTGCATGTTGGTCACAGCTGTGGACACCAGGAGGAGATCCTGGTGACACCAAAGAAGAGAATGTAAATATCTGGGCTGTGCAGCCATTGTAAGAGATGATGTTCTGATGGGTCAGAAAATCCATGATCCATTAGGGTGTGTGTTGGGGAGGGGCACCATAAAAATAAAGCTGAGTTCAAATAGGAGAAAAGAGTGATGTTATGATTTTCAAACATTAATTTTCTTCTGTAAAACAATATAGGAGAATGAAAGGGAAAAACCACATACTTAGAGAAAATATTAGCAAAAAATTCTAATAAATGATTGTCATCCAAAGTAAACAAATAATTTAACAAAAATAAAACAAATAACATTAAATAAAATTGGGCCAAAGTCTTTAGTAGACACATCACCAAAGAACATTAGAGAAAAGTAAGCTTACAAAGCTCCTCAAAGCATGCTGTTGGAGAGTGCAAACTAAAGCAAAAATGAGACCACTGCATGCCTATTAAACTGTCCAAATCCAAAGCAGGCAATATCAAAAACAGTAAAAGTATACAACACCAGAACTCTCAGTCATTGTCACCAGGAATGAAAGTTGGCATAGTGACGTATAACTATTGGCAGTTTCTTACAGATACACTTATCATCAGATTTAGTAATCACACTCCTTCACATTCACAAAACAACTTGGAAACTAGGTCTACACAAACATTGTGTGTGGTTGTATGTATCAGTTTTCTCAGTTTCCAAAATTTAATGCAATCAAGACATCTTTAGGGAGGTTATTAAATAAATAAGCTGTAGTACAGCTAGATTATGTATAAAATAAATGAAATATTGTTCACTACTAAAAAAGAAACAATGAAGCCATGAAAAACCATGGAGAAAATACATAAGCACACTAAGTTAGTGGATTCAATTTTGAAAGATTAAATTTGAATTACTTCAAGTATATGCTATTATGGAAAAAGTAAAGGTTTAATCTGTATGTTATACTGAATATGTGTTCATATTACATGTTACTCAAAAAAAAACATAGAATGGACAAGAAGAATGAAACCTATAGCAAACTGCTTTGCATCTTGACACTGTGTCCGTGTAGTTTCTTTGGTTATAACACCTGCATCACTATTATGGGGAAGGCTGCTCTGTGTATGGGGAGGTGATATACAGGAAAACTGTGCCTCAATACCAGTACCAAAAAAAAAAAAAAAAGAAAGTAAAAGAAAAAATTCAAACTAATTTATTATTCTAAGTCCCAAAGAAAAAATTGTTGATACTTGTATTTATTTTTCTAGAAAACAATTGTGAGGTACTGCCATTGAGAACTCAATTTCTGTAAATATAAGATACAGAAGTATTTTGTGAAACAAAAATATGTAGTAGTAACTTTGAATGCATGATAGAATTTATTAAAATAAAAAAAAATTTCCCTCTGAAAACAATATCAGTAGCAAAGTAAAAAGCCCACTCACACAGTATGAGAAATACTAGCATATCAGATGTCTAAGAAGGGACTTGTTTCCAGAATATGCTACAAAAAACACATCACTTAATATAAAGAAGGAAAACAACCCAATTAAAAATAGACAAAATGTATACATAAGCCTTTCTCCACCAAAGTTATACAAATGGCCAAAAGCACATGAAAATGGGTATAACAAGTTTTAGCTTCTAAGAAAGGCCAACCAAAGCCATAATGAGATGGCACAAAATATCCCAGAGTCACAGAAAACTGCAAGGAGCAAGTGACACCCACGATGTGGAAAAACTGGAGCTCTTGGACATTGGCTTGAGAACGTAGAAGAGGGCTTGCACTGTGGAAAACAGTTTGACCCTTCCTCAGCAAGTCATACGTATAGTCATCATAGAACCTGGCAATTCCATTGTAAGGAAGACACCCATGAGAAATGAACATACATTTGCACAAAAACTTATATACCATGCTTCTAGCAGCATTGTCCAAAATATACAGAATCCAGAAACTGCATGCCAGCCAAATGATAAATGAAATATTGTTTAACAATGAAAGGAAATAAATATTGGTAACACCCTGCAACACGAATGGAAACTTTTAAGTAAATGATGGTCAAAGAAGTAGATTACGAAAGGCCATATATTGTACGATTCTTTGGGCACTAAACATCTAGAAGGCAAACATAGAGTGATGGAGATACTAAGGTTTGCTGAGTGCTGGGCATGATGCTGGGTGAGAGGAATGAATGGTTCTTGGTAAGGTTATGGGTTTCTCTTTGCAGGGTGAAAGATGTTCTAAATTTACATTATGTTGATGTTTGGACAATCCTGTGTCACAAGTGTCCCTAAATTGTACACTTTGAGTGAGTGAATTCTATGCGATGTGAATTCAATCTTAATAAATCTTCGAAAATATATAAAAGTTAATCCTAGTGAATATTTCTGTAGAAAAGAGGAAGTTGAACAATTATCATTAAGGTGTCTGTACCATGAGAGAAAGATGTGAAAACATTGTTAAATCTGACAGATAACAGTGATCACAAATTCCTAATTGTCAGTATTATAGTTCAAATGACCAACATTTTATTTGATAGTTTTATATATATATATAATTGCTACAGAAAAACTCCTAGTAGGATTTGTCATTGCGGGGGAGGGGGTGAACCTTACATAGCATGAGCAAAGGCTGTCTGCTTCTAATGTGTAACATGGCATCACACGGACTACAGCAAGAACTTCTGATTCAGAGGTCAGGGAGAGGACACAGAGCTGCTCACCAGGGGAAGTTTTCATACCTGCTGCTGGAGAAGTCCAAGTTCCTGTTGCCTCAGGAATTTAGCACCCAAGTGGGATGGAATTTGAAGCTGGGGCTCAAATTTGTATCCTGACATGTTCAACTTAATCTGAACAGCCCCAAATGTCTGCTCTCAAAAATTCCAGGTATGTTTTTCTGTTTGTAAGTAGGAGTGTTCATGTTTAATTTCCTTGAAAGCTGCATGGTGATTTTCCAAACAAAACATGTGGACACTAAGGATTATAGCCTCAGCAATATCTTGTGGAGTACATTCAGGGATGGGAAAGGTGAGAAAACCTGAAATCTTGAATGTCCAGACTACTTGAACTTTTTGGCTGTTGGAGTCAGTTTGCAAGTCTTCAAAATAATAGTTTCCCCTTTACTGGAGAATGCATGATTACCTCAATTGGAGCAGGATCTCCAAAGAAAGATGTTTGTTTTTCTCCCCAACTGGTGGCCCAGTACTTCATTACCTCCAGAGCAAAATATAGAGCCAAATGCCACCATTATACGAGCAAGGCTTTCAGTTCAGGGAATCACTTCAGTGCTAAAGGAGAGCTGAATTTACTAACACAAACTGTGTAAGATAGAAGAACACTTTTTTTTTAATTTTGATTTTTATTTTTGAACAACCATACAAATTTTTAACAAAATAATATAAAATGTGTATAGTTTCTGGATACTAGATTTACTCCCAGGCGTGCCCCCCAATTTCCCACCCATATCCCTCCCTTCCCATACCCACAGTATCTCTATAAAAGTATTAGGCTGTATAACATTACAACTTATCTGACTTCAACACATGATAATAGACCATCTTTCTGAATGGCCAGGGTCTAGTTCCAACCTCCACAAATGAGTGGAGACATTTGACTCTTGGTTCCCTGGGTTAAGCTGGTTTTACTAAGTATAATTTCTTCCATAACCATCCATTTACCTTGAAAGGCTGCAATATCATTGTTTGTAATTGCTGTGTAGAATTCCATGGTATATATGTAGACTAGCAAAGTAGGGGGTCTGAACAGAGCATGGAGAAAAAAAAGGGAATTCATCCACCCTGCCAGAGAATCAGAAGAACACTTTTGAGGAATGCATCTTGGGACTTTTAGACTCTATTGGCTGGCTGAATCAAATTCTGGTAAGGGAGGCTACTAAACAGGCCATGTGTTTCAGTATTCTGACAGTCTCCATGGGCATTAATCTTCTTGGAACTTAGAGAAAATTAGAAGTTTCAGCAAATTATATGACAGACCAGGTACTTCCTGGGGAAGAGAAAAGATTCAGAAGGTTTCATTTAGCAGTGTGATGGTGCTCTGGTGCCAGGGGTTTACCAATCATTTGAGGACTATTGTACGTAATATCTAACCTTTTTCAGACAGAAAAAGATTAAAGTGCTACATAGTCCTTCAGATAAATTGGAAGCTTGTGAAGGCCATATCATTAATTGTTCTATTGCATAAGAATTCCTCAGTGTAAGTTATATGTGTCTGCAAATCATTACTGTGATTAATATTTACATGCATACAAATATCAACATCTGAAAAATTTATATTATTTCTTTTATTACAGGAACCCCTACTTCACAGAAGAAAGTTAGAAAGTCATGTATTTCAAGAGATAAAATCAACCATGACAAAAATTGAAAGTTTCAAATTTTCTAAATTATGACCAATTACATGATCTGACCAACACAAAAAAACTGAATATTTATTTCTTTACTTCTTTGAACCTGTACATAGATCATATGATCTCTAAGTCCATCCCAGATCTTAAATTCTGGATATTATTTGTCTTTCTTTACCTCAGATATAGTAGGAGTTATTGCACTTTATTAGGACCATTATAAAGATAGCATAGTTTGTTATTTGTGCCCTTCCTTAGGAAACAAATATCTTAACAGATCTCCCTTTCAGAGAAGTGAATTCCTAAGCACTTCCTTTTGAGATTTCCATTGCTATAAATATAACAAAGCAATGCAAAAAGGATGTATTGTTTAATTTAATTACTTTTAAACAAATTATGCTTCCGAAATAAAACATTGCAATGTGATTATATTATTCACAAAATACTTATCAATTATTTTAATTACTCTTATACTTAATTTGTGATGTATTAAGATAGAGGTCTCAAGTTTGATTAACAGTTTTTCCTGCTTTCCTTTTTAATTATCTGATACAGTTACATGTATTTAGCATGTATGCATAGCATTCTATAGTATAAAGCGTGGAATGGCTAAATCCAGGAAGAAAACACAAGCCTTAACTTCACATTCCCATCATTTTATGTTAAGAACATTTGAGATCTACTGTCCTGGAACTTTTTAGAAGGCAATGTATTGTGATTAATTATAATATCCATGTTGTAAAATGAGTCTTCTTGAACTTTCTCATTTTATCCACTGAAATTTTGTATGCCTTCACTATCTTCTCCCCAGCACCTCCTCCCTAACTTCCCCACCCTTTGGCAGCTACCATTCGACTGTACCTCTATGGGTTGTGCATCTTTCTTCAAACTCTATCAATGTATTTCCAACGTATTACCCTCATTTCAAAAGTCTTCCTAAGTCTTCAATTGATATTCTCAGCAAATATGCTACATGGAAAATTCCTCACCTTAACTGATTCCTGAAGTTGGACACACAGAATCATAAAAATAGCATTGAATTATTTGTTTCAGCTTTCAAACAAAGCACAGCTATGCCCTCATAAGACATGGATATCCTCATCCTAGAAAGGAAGAAAGACTTTTGCATTAAGAAGCAAACTCACAATAAACACACATTCACACACACACACACAGAGAGAAAATGGATGTGATGTTGGACATACAAATTAATTTAATTGTGATAATCATTTCATACCATATGCATGTATCAAATCATCACATAATATACCAAGAATGTATACAATTTTAATTTGTCAATTACACCACAGTAAAACTGGGGGGAAAGCAAGTGAAACAAACCGAAAACTGTAGCTTGAGTATATATTATATTCAAAATGTTGAGAGATTTGCTTCATTTATGTAAGAATAGTCAATATCCGTGAATTGGAAAGGCCGTCTAAGATCATCAAGTATCATCCATAGCACAGTATACACCTCCAGAGCTAGATCCTAGAGAATGGGGGACTTTTCATCAGGTTTTCAAATATGAAAGACACAGGGCTACTGTTTTTGCTCGTCTATTACCTAGTCATGGTTGCCAATGATGTACTGATTTGTGCACACTCCAATTGCTGCAGGATCCAAGTGTCCAGGTCATGAGTGCATTTTCAGAAATTGACTCCAGGATGGTAAAATGTTTAGCCATGATTTTCTCTTCCAAGCAGACTAGGTATGTGTCCTGATTGAAATATTGAGGAATTTATTTATTTATTTGTTTTTATTAGAAGTATATAGAGATACAGTTGAGGGGGAAACATTATCAAAACAGTAGCAATCAATGTATATAAACTTTGTTATCCAGGGGAAAAGCCAAAACATGGATGACCACCTTGGGTTTTACCTGTTGCAGTTTTCCCCAGAAGAACTCATGTGTTAAATGGGTAGCTCGTGGAGGAATGACATCGGCTTCTGGGATGGTTCCCCCATCTTCTCAATCTCCAGACTCCTATGAGTTCTTCATATACCCTTCCCTCTCACCAACCCCCTCCCTACACCTCCAATTATCCTAGAGAGCCATCCCCCTATTACTCTGAAAGTCATTCAATTTGAAGTTTTGTTAGGTTAGCCGTCAGCCCTACTGCTTCTCAGGTTTAAAAAACAAATTACACTGAAAAGAAAATAAGATGACCATTGTGAATGAAATCAGGTTTGGTTTTGATGTTTGTTGTTGGTTTAAAGGGCACCTACTGATGGAATCATCCAGTTCTGGAATGTGAAATTGAACAGGTATAACTATTGCTGCACAGGTAGGTGTCTGATTCTGGTGTTTATTTTCAATAAGCTTATTGTTGATATATATAGAGGACATGTGTTCCACTAGCAAAGTGATGTTATTTATTGAGAAAATTTGACTCTTATGCTTCTCAAAATAGGCAAGTTTTATGGGAGTCTACTTGAGATTAGATCTGATTTATTTTTTGTTTGTCATCATTTTATAATTTATCAAAAAATATTAGGGTGAAAGGAAATTGACCCATACATGGTTAGCACTGTATCCTTTATTTGTGTGACCCATGGCAGAAATAGTGGGAGATATGCTGGCTGTGTACTTAGGTTTAGTATGTATGTATACATTTATTTTAGTTACTGGAGATTGAACCCTAGGGAACTCTATCATGGAGCCTCATTACAAGGCCTTTTTATTTTGAGACAATGTCTCACTAATTTTCCAAGGCTGGCCTCAGACTAGTGATCCTCTTGCTTGGCCTTATAAGTAGCTATTACAGATATTACAAGTATATAAGTCGGTATTACAGATGTGCACCATGCATAATTATTTAATGTCTTCCTATTACTGATAGAAACCAGAACATATTCTGTCTCTTATGTCCATTCCTGACTATTCCTTCAAGATACCTTACACTAAGTGCTTCTGAGGTTTTATTAATACAAATATGTATCTCAACATTCCTGCTTCTATATTTTTAGAATTCTGTTCTTGAATGAACAAGGTTGGTGGTATTATGCAAAATCATTCTATAACTCGGATGATATAAAAAGAACATTTAATGCTCTTTCATGTGTCTTTGGGAAAACAAGTTTTGATTGATCTAAGGTGGATGTGGCTGTGCTTAATTCCAGATTCCATGGTGGGTCCAGGTTCCTCCAGATAGCTTGTCTTTTTCATGTGCAAGGTAACAGTATTTTCTACTTGCTCACCATATAAAAACTGGACATAGAAAAATGAAGTAATCTCACTCAGAAACCATGAAGTAATTTAATTTTAAACACTCTTACATGTGATATATGTTTTTATTTCTGGATATATTTAAAAGAGAAAAAATGTAAATAAATAAAAATGTTATATAAAGCCACTGCTGGAAACCTGAGTATTTCAATTTATCTTTGAAAAGTGTGACTCAGGTAACTACTTCTTTCCCAGGGAATTCACTTTGTTGTTGTTGTTCAACATATTCTTATGTAGTGGAGGGACTTATTTTGGGACATCAACCTTTTTATATGACAAATATCCCCAAAGTATTAAACTTTCAGTTCAGTTGCATAATGAAATGACAGTGTGGAAAAAGTCATCAAATGGATAAGACACAATATACCTCAGTTTTCTCAATTCAGTTTGGTTTTAGCAGAACATATGGTGCTTTTTGAATTCCATTGGTGCATACATCTCTCGTTTTCTAAGTACATCAAAAATCATCTATTCTCAGCATTTCAAATCTGAGTATGCAGATGGTCCATTGACTGTATAAAAATACCTAGAGGGGATAGTTAAAATTAAGCTGAATGAAGTTATCCAAACCCAGAGGCTCAAGGGTTAAATGTGTTCCCTCATTTGTGGTGCCTAGAGCTAAACTCAATCCAGGCTTGAGTGAAAGTTAGTCAAGCTTATATATTGGGCTCATCAAAGGCATAGCAATACATTATCTAGGGGCACTATAGACATGTAGAGGGTAGGGGGGTGGGGATATGTAGGGGCATAGGAGAGGGAGAGAGGATAGAGAGGGAGACAATCAACAACATAGCATACCTTTTATCCCCCTGAGAAATCAAATAATAATTATGAAATTTTTAAATTCTGGAAAATTCACAGGTATATATATACATATATATATATATACACACATGTGTATACACCCATACATGCACACATTTATAACTCAAGAGACTAGGGTATGGATGATGTGGAGTTAATTATGGTTTAGGATCAAATGTATATTGTATTATTATTTTATACATATTTACAATTGTACGACAGCTCAACTCCTTAATAATAAAAAATACAGATATTTGCATAGTTCATATCCCTAGCTAAATGGGTCAGAAACTGTTACAAAAACATTTGTTATATTCCAGAAAATCCCACAAGGTGACATTAATGATCAATATACATTGAAGAGCCTAAGACTAATTTTCATTTCAAAAATGATCTAATAGAAGCACATGGAAACTCAATGCATGATTCTCAAAGCAGGTTTATAACCATGGATATTCAAGGCTTATAACTTTGTTATGATTTCTAATATAGAAGAACTGCATATCCTTAATATTTCCATCTTTGTTTTTGTGGATGCAGCAACATCAGATATCACATTTAAACACTGCAAACTTTGGCATATGTGAAGATTACATGCCACCCAACCACAAATCATATGCCATTAAACTTATGGATGCAACAAAGAAACAATTTCAGTGAAACAATCACTGATATACTTATTTACCATAAAAAATAATGTGCAGGTCTAACACCTAGGTATGCAAAAGTTAATGTAAGAAAAGATGATCTATCCAACATGAGTCTCTCTGGAACCCAGAAGCTGCAAGAAGGATAGGTAAGTTCAGTCAATGACAAATGGCTCCCTGTGTTCAGTAAAGCTGTTTGATTCAAACATTATAGGAATTTCAATTTTCAGCACATTCATATCAGTAGGTTGTATTTACACTCACAATTGGGTCGTGATAGCCTGGTTTTCTTCTGTGACCTTTTTTTCTATTAGTTTCTTCAGTTTCACTGGTACCTTTTTTACATTATAAGGGACAGATGGTGCAGATGAAAGCAAATGTGTAGAGTTGGGAAAAGAAAGTGAGATGTTTCTGCAGGTGGGGGTGGGAGACTGCAGTATGTGTGTAAAGAAAATCAACACTAAAAATCTAAAAGTTTTTTTCCCCCAAGAATAGCAGATGAACACAATCTTTTGTGTTTCAAGGTTGTGTTTGATCTCTTTAACATTCTTCACACAGCTCTGTTCCCATTCCAAGATCAGTAGGGTGAGTTTTCACTAAATTTTGTGAGATTTCTGACTGAATTCATTAGCTAAGATTGGATTTTTTTCATGAATACTATCGTCTATCCAACCTCCACCTTTTTGATTCCTTAACCTGTACCAAACACAGTTTCAAATTCCGGAAATAACATTCAATCTTTCAGAGTACATTTTTAATCACATTTAAAAAATGGTAAAAGACAAAGAGAAGGAGAAAATAATGATGCTCAGTGTGATCGTGCTGAGATTCTGAGCAGTAAAACTCCTGTGCCCTTGGATATTTAGAAAACTATCTGATTTTCAAATAGCTAAATATAATGACAATGACCTTACTTCATTGGAATATATTATTTTCTCATTTGCAACTTCTGAAAAGAATCCATTTATATTATCATTTTGCTCATTTTACACTGAGTTCACCTTGACTGACTAGTTTTAAGATTATTTAATTTAAATTATTATTTCCAACTATTTGCTATTAGTATTCCATAAAATCTGCTTAACCCAGATTTTCTTCATGGCATTCTTCACTTCTGCATTTCGCAGTGTATAAATCATAGGATTTAACATGGGAGTAATAATGGTGTAAAACACAGCCACCATTTTATCCTCTGTGAATGTTATATCAGGGCGCATGTATGTGAAAGTACAAGGACCGAAAAAAATGATGACTACAGCAATGTGGGCACCACAGGTAGAGAGAGCTTTGCATCTTCCTTCAGCTGATTGCTTTCTCAGAGACACCAGGATAACAGTATAGGAGATGAGCAAGATCACAAAGCTCCCCAGTGTGATGGTACCACTGTTGGCTGTTACAACACCACCAATAATATGTGTGTCTGTGCAGGCAAGTTTCAGCACAGGATGGACATCACAAAAGTAGTGATCAATCTAATTGGGTCCACAGAAGGGTAGTTGAACCACTAGAGACACAGGGATAACGATGTGTAAGAACCCACCTACCCACGTTCCCAGCAACATTTTATTACATCTGTCCCGGTCCATGATGGTCATGTAGTGCAGGGGTTTACAGATGGCCACATAACGATCATAGGCCATTATAATAAGTATAAAAATCTCAGTACAATCAAAGAAATTCACCCCAAAGAGTTGCAATATGCACCCTTCACAGGAGATAGTTTTGTGTTTTGCCAATAAGTCTACAATCAACTTGGGTGCTGTGGCTGAAGAGAAACAAATGTCTACAAAAGACAAGGAGTTGAGAAAGAAATACATAGGAGTCCTCAAAAGATTCCCCATGCAAATGGTCAGCATGATGAGGAGGTTTCCCAGAAGAATGACTGTGTAGAAGAAGGAAAACACCACAAAGCAGACTTCTTCAACTTCTGGGTTTTGAGTGAGGCCCCAGAAAATGATTTCAGTTACATTGTTTCTTTTTTCCATGTGATGAATGTAGTTTGAGAAGTCACCAAAACAGTTATATTATCTGAAAGAGAGAAAAATTATCCCCACTTTTGTCTAACTCATAGTAAACAAATAATCACAATAGTATAAAATGGAAAAATTGATACTTACAGTTGATTAACATGAACGATTACAGAAATTTTAGTCTCCATTCTTATTATTTTACCTCAGTATTATATCCTATATATTTATTTCAGGTGAGGAAGCAGAGAACAGAAAGACAAAGAGAATCCTTGAAGTAATACATCTAACCAAGTTTCTAATGTGCCTAACATTTTCCTAAGGTTTGTTTATCTCATGGATAAACAGTTAGTTCTCTTTCTGTAAAAGACACACAAGTATCTGTTTGTTTGGGGATATCATGTCATCTGTATAAATGATAAGGTTTCTCTTGCTTTGTTGATAGAAGTAAAAACACATTCCCACATGGTCCCTTCTGAATACAGCCAAGCCTGGTCACTACATCTAGTCATAGGTCCTTGATGTACCAAGACTGGGTGACTTCTGCTGGGTCCTCTCAGATCTCTTTATGTGTGAAGTTATGGCCCCTGTTTGAGCCCAAGCTTTTGCAGAATAGAGGTGGTGTGTAGTGCAATATAAGAAGGAACATAATTTCATAAACCTGATTCTGAAATTATGCTGCTATAACCTGAGTAAATTTTTCAACTCTGTGGAGCTTCCATATTTCCATCTTTGAAAGGACAGACTTCTGAATTCATTATCACTATATTAATAGCCATTTCTACCTTGATATTGAATCCCTCTTACAGGCTAGAATAACATGAAACCCTGACAAGATGGTAAAGAATTGATTGAAAAAATAAGATGAATTTCTGGAGATAAGGAAACCCTGCTTAAACAGGATGAAGACAAGTAGTTTCAGGAATTTCTCCACCTTCAAATTAGAGTACCTGAGTCTTCACCAGAATTTGCTATGGCTTTCTTTGCTACTAAACATTCGTGTAATGACTGAAAACAAACAAATCCCCCCAAACTGAAAACATGAAAGCACAAAAATGTAAATTATGCTCTTGAATGCCAATATTGCTCATTTATATTTCCAGTTTTCAAAGTCTCATGCGAGAATATTTTAGCTTTCCCAGATTGTGTGAATTTAGCATTTCAAGAAGAGGTTTTCAATTAGTGATAATTATTATGGGTTTAGGAAAAGCATAGCATTTCATATAAATAAATGTTTCTTCCATATTGGAATTTTAGACCTATGAGTGGGGTCACTTTATTGTTCTGGTGGAAAAGGCAGATGGAGAAATTTTCATTTAGTGGTTTTCAAGGTTCTTCAACAAAAGAAGACAAAGTTGTAAATATTTTCTCTAATTATAGGTTGCTCCCCTGTAGCCCCTTAACATGCATGTAGTGCATTGCTGTTGAACTCTGTGCTCTCTGTTAGCATTTGAAGTAGTATAATGTCACATTTCATCAGTTATAAATATTAGAGTCAGTGGAATAGTCAACACAGGTCTGCTTTATATTGTGCATTACAAAATAGTAATTCTCATGGAAAATAGTAATAGCAATACTATAAATCAGATTCAGAATCAGCCATGTCCCCTGCTTTATAAGCTCCATCCTGCTGATTTAGAAAAGAAAGTATGACTCTTTCCTGACAGCACTTCACTTTAAGAGAACTCAACTAAGAGGTTTCAACAGCTTTGAATAATGTTGCCTGGTTCTGGTGTAGAAGAAAATGAGCATGTACACATTACTCTTGGATGTGTTCCTCTTCTGTTCATTCTAGAGTCCTAGAAAAACTCTTCTATCTCCTAAAACAAGGTCTCATCTCAAAGTAATCCATTCTCCCCTTTCTGATCATTTCAAATGTGATAGCATCTCACTTCCCTTTGAAATGATTGACATTTCCCATTTGCAGTCATGCTACACTATCTCTTGTTCATGCACTGATGCACTTTATTATCTTATCATCTTAATTTTATTTCTCCATATTTTCTTAGATAAATATCTTACAATTATATTACAGGTATTAGAATATGACCATTGCACTGTATTCCCCATGTCACCGCTCTATATTAGTTATAGAAGGAAAGAATCTTACCAGTATTTTCCAGAGATTGTATTTTGCTTTACTTTTCTGTGTCTTCCTGATATAATTTGGGTACAGATGTTCAAATTTAAATAAGCATGATAGTTGATAATTATTTTGTGAATAATCAGTTGCAGAGTATATCTGATCAACTAAACTCAAAGCCAGCTAGAAAATCAGTGGTCCTTAATCGGGTTCTTGTACCTAATGAAACCATCTGTTCTGCAATATCATTGGAAAGAAATTGTTCTTTCTCTGTTGATAAAGCTATTGGAGAAGGGATGATGCACTATGGTAAACACCTTAGGGAAAGACAGTCCACAATAATCAAAACCAAATCATGTATTGATTTTAATTATTTTTATTGGTTCAACATCATCTTACATAATGAAGGGATTTATTGCTTATCTTTCATACATGCATACATAATGATAGGGTAACTTAAGCCCAATTATTGTACAAGATATCCCCCCACTTCCCTAATCTCATGTCTCCTCTGTAATTTCCCCCATGTTACAGGTATTAAAGTCCTTCTTTTTAAAAGTGGCTTTGCTTCATGTTAAATCCAATTGATTTTACTTCTAGAAACATTACCTTAATTTCAAAACAATTCACAAACATGTCATTCTTTGAATGCATAATTTGTTCCTTGAATTAATGACTTTTAACAGTATATATGTCATATAAATATATTAAAATATCTATTTTATGGATTGAAATAATTATTATACTCTATAAAGTTCTATTAGAATGGAAAGTTTATACTTCATTGTACTTTTGGAGTTCACTTCTTTCTTCTTAAAGGAATGTATGCTAACTTCTGGACAAAGATGCGAGAGGAGATTCATTTATGACCCATACCTGAGATAAATTATAATACAGACTATAATTCCTTTAGTTTTTGAGTGTAAACATTAGGGGTGACTCTTTATGTCTTCCTTTTACCTTCTTTCCCCTCTGGTTTATCCTTTTTCTTCCCCCTTTGGACCCTATCTTACATTTTTGCTTTTACACAGCATCAAAAATATCAAGAAGATCTTCTTTATAATCTCATTGGGTTTAGCAGAGAAATTGATCTAAAAACAACTGCAAGAAGTAAAGGGGTGATGGTTGGGTTTGTGCCAACTTCCAAAACAATCGAATTCATCAAAACTGATGAAATTTAGAAAGCTGTTTATTAGACATATGCTGTCAGCTTCATACAGTTCATTCACCTACACTTTCCTTTATGACTTTGCACTCACTTCTTAAATTTGGGGGGCTCTTCATGATAGTTAAGTAGTAATATTCCTTGCAAAACAGCAGCTTTCAGATTCAAGTCTCACAAGCTAGGGTATGGAACCTATGAGACTATTCAAGTTTTCATGAGTAGTATCATAAGCTTAGGCCTGTTCACAGAAATTTCAAAGCTAATCTGCACTGGAGAATCTCAGGGAGTCTTCTGATGATTTCTATGAATGACATGACCAAGAATCACGAGAACTCAGACTCTTACCAGTTCTGTTTAAAGAGTGACCTGCAAAAACATTTTTCTGTAGAAATATGATTAGAACAACAACTGGTAACTTGTGTATACCAGAGTTTCTGGATGCATTCATCCAGTGTGGACAAACTTGGTTGGTTCCCAAATTTAGGTATTGCAAATTGAGGTGCTATGAACATTGATTTTTCTGTGTCAGTGTAAAGCATTGATTCTAACTCCTCTGGGAAAATACCAAGAAGAGGAATAACTGAATCATATGCTAGATCCATCCTTAATTTTTATTTATTTTTATTAGCGCATTATAGTTTTACATAATGATAGGATTAGTTGTCACATATTCCTAAATGCACACATTTCAGCAATATAATTTGTTCCATATGCCCTCCTTCCACACCCCTCAACCTCTCTCCTTCTGTCGACTGATCCCTTGCCTTTCTTCTGGGTCCTATATTGTTCCTAAAATATCCAAATACAGTGACATAATTCCTGTACATACGAAGAACATTTTTCATATATATGGCTATAGTATTTACAGTGACATTTAAAACTGTTTGGAATGTACCTTGCTTTATCTCTGTTCCAACATTTCCCCTTCTCCCCCTTCCTATCATCCCTTTTATTCTTCAAAATATTTGACAGTGGGATTAAACAGATTAAACATTTATGTTTTTGTAGAGGTATGCAGCATAGATTGTTCAAATATCATATGATGTATCTTTTAACTGTATCTCATACATATTAACATTTTGCATTTTTGTTCTATGGATTTAATACATGTGTTTGTCTATTTTACTCTTGAGCCTGGGTTTAGGTCCAGCCTCCACAATGAGGGATACCATTCTACCCTTGACTCTCTGGGTTTGTCTGGGTTTGGCTAACTTTGCTCAGCATGATTTCTTCCAATGTCATCCATTTACTTTCAGTAGATACAATATCATTATTTCTAATAGCTGAGTAGAACTCCTTTTGTGTGTGTGTGTGTGTGTGTGTGTGTAACAGAGCTTTTGGATCCATTCATCCAGTTAGGGGCATCTGGGTTGGTTCCATAATTTAGTTATTGTAAATTGAGCTGCTATGAACATATATTTTTCTGCCTCACTGTATTGTGTTGATTCTAACTCCTATGAGAAAATACCCAGAAGAGGGATATTTGGGTCACATGGTAGATCCAACCCTAATTGAGGAGTCTCCACATTGCTTTTCAGAGTGACTGGACCAGTCTGCCATTCCACCAACGGTGTGCTAATGTTCCTATTTCCCCACAACTCCTCCAGCACTTATAATTGTTTGTATTCTTCATCTTTGCCAGTCTGACTGGAGTGAGGAGAAATCTAAATGTAGTTTTGATTTGCTCTGATTGCTAGTGATTTAGAACACTTTCTCATGTATTCATTGGCTTGCTCAATTCCTCTGTTGAGAAGTTTCTGTATACCTCTGTGGCCCATTTATTGATTGGATTGTTTGTGTTTTTGTTATTAAGATCTATCAGTTCTTTGTAAATTTTGGGTATTAGTACAGTCAGAGGGATCACAGACCACAATTCTCTCCCATTCTGTAGGTGGTCTCTTGACTATTTTGACCAATTACTTGGCCTTACAGAAATTTTTCCATTTAATGGCATCCCACTGACTGATTTTCTACTGTATTTCTTTCACTTTAGGAGTCTTGTTGAGGAAGACTCCCATATGCTGGAGTATTGTCCTAATTTTTCTTCTAGCAGTTGTATGGTAGCTGGTTTGATTACTAAATTCTTGATCCATTTAGATTTTATTTTAGTGTATGGTGAAAGATCAGGATCTAATTTCAATTTTCTGCAAGTGGCTGTCCAGATTGACCAGCACCATTTGTTGAATAGGCTGTCTCTCCTCCATGTTACATTTTGACCCCCTTTGTCAAAAATCAGATATTTGAAATTTGTGGGTTTGTCTCAGGTACCTATATTTTATTCCCTTGGTCCTCATTCCTTTTTTGATACTAGTACCATGCTGTTTTTAATAATACAGCTCTATAGTACAATTTTAGGTCTGGTATTGCAAAACCCCCTGTTTTGTCTTTTTTGCTTACTAATATTTTGGCTATTCTGGGTTTCTTGTTGTTCCATACAAATTAGAGAATTGTTTTTACTATATCTGCAAAGAATGACATTGGAAACTTGATGGGGACTGCACTGAATCTGTATAGTGCTTTTGGTAGAACGGCCATTTTAATTATATTAATTCTGCCTAAACAAGAGCATGGAACATCTTTCCATCTTCTCAGGTCTTCTGCAATTTCTGTTTCAGTGTTCAATAATATTCCTTGTAGAGTTCTTTTACTCTCTTGTTAGATTAAATCCCAACTATTTTATTCTTTTAGAGGATATTGTGAATGGGACCAATTTCTTAATTTCTTCTTCTGTCTTCATATTGTTGTTGTATAGGAAAGCTATTGATTTATGAGTGTTGATCTTGTGGTTTGTACTTTGTCAAATCTGTTTATTGGCTCTAGCAGTTTTCTGGTGGAGTGTTGTGGACCTTACAGATATCGGATCATGTCATCAGCAAAAAGTGAAAGTTTTACTTCTTCCCTTCATATTCTTATCCCTTTGCTTTCCTCCTCTTGCCCGATTACTCCATCTAGGGTCTCTAGGACTATTTTGAATAAAAGTGGTGAGAGCAGGCAGACTTGACTTGTCCCCAAGCTCAGTGGACATGCTTTCAACCTTTCTCCATCTAATATTTTGCAAGCTGAGGGTTTGACATATATGACCTTTACAAAGTTCAGATAAGTTCCTTTGATCCATATTTTCTCTAGAGTTTTATGCATAAACATGTGCTGGATTTTATCAAAGGACTTTTCTCCTTCTATTGAGATGATCATATGGCTTTTGTCCTTAATTCTGTGTATGTGTTGAATCATATTTGTTTATTTGCATATGTTGAAACAGTCTTGCCTACCTGGAATGAATCCCACAACCCACATGAATTATTTTCTTGATGTGTTTTTGAATGCTGTTTGCAAGATCCTTATTAAGGATTTTTGCATTGATATTCATGAAGGATATTAGCTTTCTTTTTTCTAATTTTCTTTGTTGGGTTTTGGTATCAAAGATATGGTGGCTTCATAAAAAGTGTTTGAGAGACTTCCCTCCTCTTCACTTTCTTGCAATAGCCTACTAAGGAGAGGTATTAACTCTTCTTCAAAGGTGTGGTAAAAACTTCACAGAGAATCTCTCAGATCCTGGGCTCTTCTGCTTTGGAAGTCTTTTAATTGCTGTATGGATTTCAGTCCCTGTTATTGGGCTGTTTAGGATTTTAATTTCATCCTGTGCCAATTTGGGGTTGCTGTAGGTGTCTAGAAATTTGTCCATGTTATCCAGATTATCTGATTTAGAGAAGTATAATTTTTCAAAATATATTCTGATAATCTGTTTGATTTCAATGAGCTCAGTAGTAAAGACCCATTTTCATTGTTGATTTTGCTGATTTGCTTTGATTCTCTCCATCCTTTAGTTAGATTAGCAAGGGGTTTGCCAATTTTATTTATTTTTCCTAAGAATCAACTCTTTGTTTTGTTGATTTCATTTTTTTTGTTCTCAATTTCATTGATTTCAGCTTTGATTTTAATTATTTCCTATCTTCTACTGGATTTGGGATTAGACTATTCTTCCTTTTGTAGAGATTTGAGTTGGAGCATAAGCTTATTTGTTAGGGATCTCTCCGGATTCTTAATGTGGACACTCAGTGCATTAAATTTTCCCCTTAAGAATGCTTTCTTACTGTACAGAGGTTTTGATACTTTGTGTCCTCTTTCACATTCTTTTCCAAGAATTCATAATTACTGTTTCCATGTCTTCTTGGATTGATTCTTCATTTAATGGGATGTTATTCAGTCTCCACATATCTGTGTGTTCTGTGCCATTGTTTTTGCTATTAATTATTAGGGTCATGACATCATGATGTCTGATAGGATACATGGAATAAAATCTACTCTTTATATTTCCTGAGATTTCCTTTGATCTAGAATATGATCTGTTTTGGAGAAGGATCCATGTTCTGCTGAGAAGAAGGTATACTCTGCCAATTTGGGGTGGAATATTCTGTAGATGTTTATTAAGTCAATTTGATTTACTGTGTTGTTTAGACTGGAGTTGTCTTTATTGTTTACTTTGCTTTGATGATCTGTCTCTTGGTGATAAAGAAGTGTTAAAGTCTTCCAGAAGTATTGTGTTGAGGTCCACAAGTGGTTTTATATCTTGTGGTAATTTATCCACATAGTTGGGGGGCATTGGTGTTTGGAGAATACATATTTACTGTGGTTTTTTTTCTGTTTGTATTGTTCCCTTTACTAGGATGTAGTGGTTTTCTTTGTCTCTTTCAATTAATTTATGTTTGAAATCCACTTTGTTGGATATAAGAATTGCAACTCCAGCTTGCTTTCTTCGGTCATATGCCTGGTAAATTTTTTTCTATCCTTTCACCCTTAATCTGTGGGTATCACTGGCTGTAAGGTGGGTTTCCTATAAGCAGCATACTGTTGGATTTTGCTTTTTGATCCAATCTGCTAGTCTGTGTCTTTTGATTGGTGCATTGAGACCATTCACATTCAAGTTACAATAGTTAAGTGGTTGTGGTACATATTCATTGTGTTTTGTTAGTAAGTTCTGTACTGTCTTAGTTGTCTATTGATATATACTTTTTTAAATTTTATTAAAGAGTTGAGTTATTCTATAATCATAAATGTATATAAAGTAACAATATGATATGGATTTGGATGATATCATGTACTTTTATTGAATTTCCTGTTTGTGGGTTTTGAGGAATGTTAGCTTGTTCTATCTGGAGTTTCTCCTTGAGGATGCTTTGTAATGCTGACTTTCTGTTCACGAATGCTGCAAGCTTGATCTTATGAAAAGTTCTTATCTCTCCCTCAAATTTGAAGCAGAGTTTTGCTGAGTATAGTATTCTTGGATGTATGTTGTATTCATTCAGGTGTTGAAAGATCTCTTTCCATGATCTCACTTCCAAATTCGAAACTGAAAAGTCAAAATTGATTCTTATTGGTTTTCCTCTGAATGTGTTTTGGCGTTTCTGTCTTGCTGCTTTCAATATTCTTTCCGTGATTTCTCTGTTGTACATTTTGAATATGATGCATCTTGGTGAGCTTCTCATTTGATTGGGCCTATTGGGTGCCCTATAAGCTTCCTGGATGAGCATATATGACTCTATTTTTATATGGGCAAATTTTTCTTTAGCCGTTTCTTTAAGAATGTTCCTTATCCCTTTCTTTCTTGTTTTAATTTTTCCTGTATCCCAATTACTCTTCAATTGTTTCTTCTCATTTTATTCCAAACTTTTTAAAAATTCTGTTTATGTTCTATGAGTATTTTTTTTTCTTTTTTGTCATCCATGTGCTCTTGCTTGCTCAGCCTGTCCCCATTGTCAGTAATTCTTTCTTCAAGAGCTGAGGTTCTGTTTTCGATGGAAGTTAGTCTATTATTAAATTCTTCCAATGTTCCTCTCATGTCATTGACTGCACATTTTAGGTCTGTTACTTCCTTTTTGAGTATGTCTATTTCTTTGATAATAGAGTTTTTCATATCTTGAGTTTTCTCACATAGTCCCTTCTCTATATCTTCTTTTTGCTCATTATTCCTTTTAGTAGTCACATCATTGATAATATTTTCAAGGTTTTTTTCTTGACCCCTATCCATGACATCTTTTTTTTGGGAGTTTTGGGTTTGAAGTGAACCTCTTCTAGTTTGATTGTTCATTTCTGAAGAGCTTCTTGTGGATCTCTGAATTGAGATTTCCTGAGGGGAAGGTAGACAGTTCTCTGAGCGGTTTTTTTCTTTCAAGTCAAAGGGTCAGATCAGCCACCTACTCTTTAATGATCACCTTCTTCCAGATTCTGTTTCTACCTGGTCCTCATGTTGCTGTACCTTTTGGTTCCATGCTCATAGTTGCAAACTGGAACCTACCAGATTTTGGGAAGTCAGGTAGGTGGTGCTACTCCAGCCGGGGAAATATCCATGGTCGGTCCGTGGCAGGGTCTTCTCCTATCATGGATCCTACTGGTTGTGTCTTGAGCACCTTCTGGTGGGACAGGCACACAGAGAATCAAGTAGATGGGGCTGCTCCAGGCGAGGAAACTCCCCTTGTTGGTCCTAAGCAGGGGCTGCCCAGAATGTCACCCAAGTCATATCCTGAGCTCCTGCCAGTGGGACTCAAACAGGTCCCAACTGAAATTTGAAACATCAGTTAGGCAGGGCTGCCTAAGGCAGGAAAACTCCCCTTTTGGGCTCTGAAGAGGACTTCTCCAGACATGGGTCCCACCATTTGTGTCCTGAGCACTTTCTGTCTTAACTCCAACAATCCCCAACAGGAAAGAGGGGCATCATGTATGCAGGGGCTGCTCCAGTTGGAGAAGCAGTCCTGGTTGATCCAGAAAAGGGCTGCTCCAGATAGGGGTCCCACCAGTCATGTCCTGAGTGCCTTCTGGAGTGACTTGAACCGGACCCAACAGGAAAGGTGGAACGTTAGGTAGGTGGGGCTCCTCCAGGCAGGGAAACTCTTCTGGTTGGTCATGAACAGAAGCTGCTCTGGACCAGGTCTTACAGGTCTTAATGGTCTTGTCCCAAGAGCTTTCTGGTGGAACTCAAACAGGCCCAAACAGAAATGTGGGGAGTCATGGAGTCAGGTAGATGGTGCTCCTCCAGGTGGGGAACCTCCCCTGGTAGGTCCTGAGCAGGGCTGCTCCAGATGGGGTACCTCTGATGATGTCTTAAGTGCCTTCCGGTATAGCTCAAACAGGCCCCAACAGGAATGCAGGGCATCAGGAAAGTGGAGAACCATTTTGTTTTAAGAGAAAAAGACAGTGAGAGAGAGACAGAGATAGAGAGAATCATTTTTTATTGTGTTTTTCACATGACTTTTATTGCTCTGACACTTAGGTGTGTATGTGAAAGTTTGGGTTAGAAGTCATATATTTGCACGTGCCAGACAAGCAGCATAACCACCTAGCCATATCCCCAGCCCCCATCCTTAATTTTTTGAAAAGTCTCCACACTTATTTCCAGAGAAGCTACCTCAGTCTGTAGTTCTACACAGTGTTCTAGTGTTCCTATCTGCCCACATTCCCTTCAACATTTGTTATTGTTTATATTCTTCATTATTGCCAATCTGACTGGACTGAGGTAAAATTTTAATATAGTTTTGATTTACACTTCTCTGATTACTAGTGATTTAAAACATTTTCTCATGCATTCATTGGCTTGCTTGGTTTTCTCTGTTGAGACCTTTTTGTTTAACTGTGTGGCCAATTTATTGATGGGATTGTTCATGTTTTTCATATTCAGTTTATTGAGTTATTTGTAAATTTTAGGTATTATTGCCCTGTTGGAGGAATCACTGGATATGATTATCTCTCATTCTGTAGGTACTCTCTGTACAGTTTTGATGAATTCCTTCACTGAGAAAAACCTTTTTAGCTTAAAATCATCCCACTAATGAATCTTGACTTTAATTCTTTTGCTCTGGGATTCTTTTTAAGCAAGTGGTTGTCTATTCCCATATGTTGGAGTGTTAGTCTTAATTTTTCTTCTAGTGGCTGTAAGGTAGCTGGTTTAATTCCTTGTTGTTTGATCTATTTGATTTGTGTACAAGGTGAAAGGTAAGGATCTAAATTCAACTATTTGCAGATACATGTCCAATTTGTCTAGGATAATTTGTTGAATAGACTATCTTTCTTCCATGTTATAATTTGACTCTATATGTCAATGATCAGATGTGTAAAGATGTGGATTGTCTCAGAGACTTCTATTCTAATCCATTATTCTTCATTCCTACTTTGCTGTCAGTACTATGCTGTTTTTCTTAATATAGCTCCATAGTGTAATTTCAGACATGGTATTGTGAAACCACACTGTTCATCTTTATTGCTTAGTAATGTTTTGGCTATTCTGTGTTTCTTCTTTTTCTAAATGAATTTGAGAATTGATTTTTTTTAAAGACAGAGAGAGGGAGAGAGAAATAATTTTTATTTAGTTTTCATGTGGTTTTCTTCTTTACTCCAAGATTTCTTTATGTACACGGTACTGGGGTTTGAACTCACATACTTTCATGTGCCAGGCAAGCACATAACCGCAGAGCCACCACTCCTATATCTGTGAAGAATGGCATTGGTATCGTGATGGTAATTGCATTGAATCAATATAGTGCTTTGGATATAATGGCCGTTTTAATTATATTAATTCTGCCAAAGAATTAGCATTGAATGCCAAATAATTAGCATTAGCATGGAATGTTTTTTTCTTCTTCTAAGGCCTTCTTCAATTTATTTCTTCAATATTCAATAATTTTCATTGTAGAGTACTTTTACTTCTCTGCTTAAATTAATATCAAATATGTAATCTTTCTGAGGATATTGTGAATGGGACCAATTTACTGATTTCTTGTTCTGAACTGTTATTGTCAGCATATGAAAGAGTTATTGCTTTATAGGTGTTGATCTTGTGGCCTGCCAGTTTGCTAAATCTATTTATAAGCTGAAGCAATTTTCTGGTAGATTTTTTGGATATTCCAGATACAGGTTCATGTCATCAGCAAAAATCGGATAGCTTGACTTCATCTCTTTCTACTTTTATCCCTTGGATTTATTTCTCTTGCATGATTGCTCTGACCAGAGTCTCTAAGAATATATTGAATAAAAGAGGTGAGAGTGGGAAGTCTTACCTTGTTTCTGAGTTTAGTGGAAATGCTTTCACTATTGTTTCATTGGAAGCATTTTTGATTGTTCAACAACTAAATTTCTTAACAGAAAAAAATACTAGGGATAAAACCACCACATGATCCAGCTATCCCACTTCTTGGTATTTATTTATCCAAAGGAACTAAAATCAGCATAGTATAGTAATACATGTAACCAATGTTTATAGAAAAATAATCCACAAGATCTTCAAAATGAAAATACACACTTTGAAACACTTTTATATAAAGCTAAAATTTTGAAAGTGAGAAATGCTAGATTGGGTGTTTATGTCCAGAACATTTGGTTTTAAAATTTTAAAGAAATACTAAAAGAAAAAGAAATGTTTTATTCCTCATCTCTGGTACCCAAATGAGCATGAAACTTGAGAAGCTAAGCAATGATACAGATATATCTTGAAATTCCACCTCATCCTGTATATTTTTCAAACAGTCAAATGTAATTAACAAAATATAGGGACTATAAAGCTCTTTCTTTCTACTGGGGAAAAATCACCACTTTTCCTTCATCTATTCTGTCTCTCTTCATTATACACTGATCTTCATCCTCCCTCTGCATCTTCCAGCTGCCAACACCTCTCAGTTCTCCTCCCTATTCCTTTGTGAAGAGCAATATTGCTCACCCCATTCCAGGATAACAGTCTTACAAATGCAGTCTGTCTCATTCTAATAGAGGGTGCCTCCTTCCTCCCCGATTACAGAAACTTGAGCGGATTTCCAGGTAAAGCCTGAATTTCCACTGGAATTTCAGGTTTTTATTGGAATTTGAAGATGAATCAGTGTAGACATCCTCAGTGAGATAGGTAGATTAACAGAGTAGCTCTGTAATCTTTAGGTTGATAAGACAACAACTTTAATTCTGTCTAGTTTCTTATGTATTACTCTCAAGACCATGTTCAAAAGGTGCTAGAATAAAATATGGGAAAGATATTGGTTTATACACACATACATACATCACAAGCATGCTGGGGTTAGTGAAGTATAATACATATATTAGCAATGATTGGATTAGATAATGCTTTATACACACACATAACTTCTCAGAGGTCTTGATTGTTTATCAGTATTATTTTACCTTTCTAGTACATACAATTAAATTAAACTGTTCAGAGAATGTACATTTGAATCCTTACATGCCATTTATCCATGGAATGCTATGCTTTGCTACACCATATTTTTTTCATGGCATTTTTCACTTCTGCATTTCTCAGTGTGTAGATCAAAGGGTTCAGTAAGGGTGTCCCAATTGTATAAAACACAGCCACTGTCTTGTCTATTGAAAATGTGGTTGGTGGGCGAGTGTATATAAATATACATGGACCAAAAAAAATGACAACAACAATAAAGTGGGAGGTGCATGTGGAAAGGGCTTTTCGTCTTCCTTCTGTACTGTGATTTCTCAGAGAGTATAGAATGACAATGTAGGAGATAAGTAGGATTATGAAACTCACCATGCATATGACCCCACTGTTAGAAACAACTAGCAAATTTATCACATATGTGTCCATGCAGGCAAGTTTCAGCAAGGGCTGCAAATCACAGAAATAGTGATCAATCACATTGGGGCCACAGAAGCGCAATCTCAAAGCCAGGACAATCTGTGCTGAAGAATGGATGCAAGATCCCACCCAGGCCAGAATCACCAGCACACTACAGACACGCTGGCTCATGATGACCGTGTATTGCAGGGGCTTACAAATGGCCACATAGCGATCAAAGGCCATGATGATGAGCACAATAATCTCCATGCAGCCAAAGAAATGGGATGCAAAAAGTTGGGTCATGCATTCATTGTAGGAAATGGTCTTCTTCTGAGAAATGGAGTCCACAATCAATCTGGGGGCTGTGGTTGTAGAGAAGCAAGCATCGGCAAAGGACAGGTAGAAGAGGAAAAAGTACATAGGGCTCCCAAGGGTATGGCTTCTTTTAATGGTAACCACAATGAGAAAGTTCCCCAACAGAGTCATGAGGTAAAGAATCAAGAAGATTCCAAATATTGCCTTCTGCTTTCCAGTGTCTTGTGTCAGCCCAAACAAAACAAATTCAGTTACAGTACTATTATGCATCATCATGTCAGTGCCTATAAACAGCATGTGATAGACAAACGTTCAACCTGCATAGAGAAAAAAAAAAAATAAGTGACATCTTGAAAAGATCAAGCTTGTGCCCTGTGCTCTGCTCCCTCCAAATGTACTTTTGAAGACACAAAATTCCCTAGAATCTTGTAAGATTTTGATGCCCTTGACTCACAAAAATCAATGGACTGGACCAAAGCTTGTGCATTTATGAATCAAAGATATTTCCCTCAAAAATGTTGATTTTAACCTAGACTGAGAACTGCAGAATTTGTTCTTTCCTTGGATGAGTCAATGTTTCGAAGCTCAGCCTTCACATATCAAAAATGGAGTGCAAATGGAGTGCCTTACTTTATTCTGAATTTTTGAAGTAAAAAGGTTTTTATGTCCACATATATACAGAAACATATACACATTTTCATGTCCTATTCAATTTTTGCCTGTGCTTTGCATCTGAAAAACACTATCCCATAAACTCAATCATTAATAGTGTTGGAGAATCCTGCTTAATGAAATAAATGTTTCTCAGGTCAGTTCATGTGTGCTTGTGTTATCTCCTCTCCTACAGGGTCTTCAATGAAATATGCTCTCCAAAAATACAGTTTTACAACCTCTTGCCTATGTCTTTTGTGTTTATGAAATCAATTTACTAATGGTCATAATACCACAAAAGTTTTGAATAATAAATCAAGAAGATATACTTGAAAGAATCTATTCTTCAGTCCCTTAACCACATATTTAATTTTATTCCTTGAGAATATTGAGTTTTTCTATCTATAATTTTAACCTGTTATAAACTTTATCAAATATCCATAATCTGGGAAATATTCCATAAAAATCATAAGTGTCTCTATTTATATATCTATTTTGAATTGTCAAGAATTTTATTTTCTATAAACCTTATTTCAAGAAAATTTCCATGGAGAAACCGAGATGGCACGCGCTCCACCAGCAGCAATCCTGAGACGCTCCTGAGTCAAACTTCATGCTGCAGGATTTAGGGGTGGTATTAAATGGTAGGAATGGGCCCAAGGTGTGTGGCACCATTACCCCCCCCAATTCTTTAATATCAAAGGAAAAAAGGTTTGCATTAACAAATCTAAACAACGAGTTTGCTGCTGGCTTGGCGGGGCGGGGGGTGGGGGTGGGGGGGAGCTGTCCTGAAGAGGAGGAAGCAGGGTTTAAGTAATCTAAATTGTACACAGCTGGGAATGTCTTAACAGACCCTCTCCCCATGCCCACAGTTTGTAACAGCTCACAATTTGATTTAATTACTTACAATAGTGAACCTACAGCTGTTTCTCCTAGCAACTCAGCTGGCTGGCTCCACCCGCCATTTTGAGATTTCCCTGAGGGCAGGGCTGATCACTCACTCAGCAAAAGTGAAACCAGATCCTTCCTTTATATATGGACTAGGGTTCTCAGTCTCCATGAACAGAGAAGCAGATCTAAGCATTCTGTGTCCTGGCCCCAGGGGGCTGTGTGGGACTGGAAACCCTCTCTCCAGCTTGTGAGATGTCCAAGTGGTGGCCCCCTGCCTGCCCTCTTACACACCCAAATGGGAAGAGTTTGTCAACAGAATTCAGGTCAGTAGGGCATATTTTTTTTAACCAAGGTGGCCACTTGCTTCAGTTTCTCCAAAAGCTGCCTGTAACTCTCGAACAAGGCAAGAACAAACATCAGCCTTAGGAACCTTTGAAAAAAAAAGGGGCAGCCTGGGCTCTTTTTCAGCCTCTGAGTTCTGTGCACAATCAAGACTCCATAAGTCCTGAGCTCTTCAGGTGGGACTGGGCTTCCACGCTCCCTAGTAGTTGCAACTGAGAACCACATAAACACTGACCCAGTTAGGCTGGAGCCTCTTTCCCTTGCTGGGACTGTGACACCCCCACAGAGCAGCTCTTAGGGCCTCTGAAGATCACAAGAGAACCAACAGCATAGCAACAGCAAATCTGGAGAAGCTAACCTCAGGCTGTCCACTCTCAGCCTAGATGTATGTGTCCAGTCAGAGACACATACATCTACACCAGGATCTACTAGACTTCCTACACCTCCTGGGTCCCCAGCTTGAGAAGATCAGGAGTTTGGTCAGACAGAAAACAATCTGCCCAGGAGTGTATCTCAGGTGGTGCTGAACTCTATTCTCACAAGAAACAGGAGAGTGCAGAGTCTTCTACCACTCTACTGCAGAAAATTTTGAGGAGATCCTCTAGGAAAACCCAAGCCCACTGGAGATTACGAAGCTGCATCCCTCCTTCAATAATCTCAACTGGGAGTTCTCCAGCTAGATGGCAGATATGAATGCATTCCCCCACAGTACACACTGAACTAGGGGGTAAAAACTCAAAACTTTCCCAACTCCTTTTTATTATTATTATTGTGACTCCTGTTGCCATCTAGAATTTGTAACTATTTTAACATTTAACTGCTAATTTTTTGCTTTTATTAATCCTGTTAGCTTTATTTTTATTACTGAATTTGGTGTTCTTGGATATATATATATATATATATATATATATACATATTTATATATATTGTTTTTCTTCTATGTATTGGTTGTTGGTTTCTACTGTCACTGTGTCCTCTTGAACTGGACTATTCTCTCCATAGTTTTGGAATCTGACCAGGAAAAATCTTCAGGATAGCAAACTAGCCCTCAGTCTCCTTGGGTTGAAGAGAACCACACTCCATACTAACCTCTTCTTCCCCTGTACTCTGGCAATTACTAAAGTATATGCTGTTCTCTCTCATCCTCACTCGAAGTCTTTATCCCACTCACATCCTATTCCTATCTCTCCTATCTTTTCCTTATTCTTCATTGAATAAACTACACCACCTTAAACCCTTGTACCTCTTTATTCTAAGTCAGGAGTTCTAAACTACCTCCCCACCTCACTTCCTTGGCTTTCTAGTCATTTATTCTCCCCACTTACAGAGGCCCTGCTGACTGAAGAAAAGGGCATCCCTCAAAATGGGTAATTGCTTGCTATCATATTATTTTGTGAGAGATCTCATGGAATAAAACTGCTCCTATAGGTGCTAATCATTATAACTGTTTTAGTTGAAACTGTCTAGTATATGCACCTATGGGCTATCAATTCCTCACTGATTGGACTGGCAGATATTGATCTGAGGTTCCCAAATAGGACCCCATCCCACTGAAGCAATGCCATATGAAACTCCAATTACCCCTACAAGAGTAATACTCATGGTTGGTCTTCAAGATGAAACCCCTGTGTATGAAAATGAGGAAAAGGGGAAATCCTCCCCTCCTCAACCTCACAGCTCCTCATCCAAGGACTCCATGGTCAGGGCCCTAGATGGAAACCTAAGATATTATATCAACATTATGATTTGTAACTGAATCAAAGAGTTGAAAGAAAAATTAAGGAAAGAGATCAGAGATAAACTTCAAGTATTATGAGGCAACTTTTATAAGAAATAAGGGAGCAATTCCATGAGATGAAAGGTCATCTTTATAAAGAATTAGACACCCTGAAAAAAGATGTAACATAGCTATCAGAATTGAAAAAACACTGTCAACCAAATAAAATCTTCACTGGAAGCTACTAACACAAGAGTAAACTCTACTGAAAATAGAATCTCTGCTCTTGAAGATCGTACATCAGATAATGAAGACAGGCTAAGCAATGTCGAGTTCAAGGAGGACAGACAAGAGAAGAAATTTATGATACATGATCAAAACTTCCAAATAATATTTCTTGAGATGAGGAGAAACAATCTTAGAATCATTGGATTGGATGAAACCTCCAAAAAGCAAACAAGGGGCATTAAGAAACTTTGGATCCAAAAACTGTGGTACATTTATACCATGGAATATTACACAGCAATTAGAAACAATTATATTGCAGCCTTCGAAGGTAAATGGATGGCTATGGAAGAGATCATGTTGAGTAAAATCAGCTTAACCCAGAGATCTAAGGGTTGACTGTCTCCACTCATCTGTGGAGGTGGGGTCTAGACCCTAGACAATGAGAAAGTTGGTCTAGTAACATGAGTTAAATCCAGATAAGATGTAATGCTTTACAATTTAATACTTTTTTAGAGTTATAATGGGAAGGGGAAGGGAGGGATAAGGGAGGGTAATGGAGGGGCACTCCTGGGGATAATTGCAATATCCAGAATATATTCACATTTTATACACATTTTATATTATTTTGTTAAAATCTTGTAAGGT
>PVKS010010412.1:17040-51148 GCA_004027875.1 Aplodontia rufa | reverse complement strand
GTTGGGAAGGGAAATTGAGAGTAGAAAGGGCCCAGGCCTGTAATATGCCCATCAAGGGCATATTTACCAGAGGTTCTTCTAACTCCCAGTAGTGCCGCAGACTAGGGACTAAGCCTTCAACAAATGGGCCTTTGGAGGACATTTAAAACCTAGACTATAACAGAACTATATAACCTTAATAGTTTGCAAATTGGCCTTACATTTGAGAAAATAACCAAAGGTGGGCATTGGAGTAAGACCACTAACCCTTAAAAATAATCCCAATTCTTTAATGCTGAGTGTTTTCTGTATAGTATCTGAACCATACATACAACCTTTAATTCTTAGGTGGAGAGTCAGTTTTATTTAATCATTTTTTCACAACTACATTTTGTAAACAGGTGAGGTACAGTATGTATTTCTCTGCTCCTCAGGAAAATAACTTCTGAAAATGTCTTGGAACATTTTGACCTTTCAAGATATTTTTTATAGAAAATATAACCCATATTTTAACCTTGAAAATGCCAAGAAATAATTTCTCAAGCCATTTTCACAGAACAATAAATTTGTTGATCTAAAACATCTGGAGTGGAGATTCTGGATGGTATGAGCCCCTCATACCATCTGGTCTGACTGAACTGTTTTACAGATGAGACAACAGACCGTCTGTTTTGCTCAGTTTCCCAAATTATGTTCCACAGACTTTTACTCCTAAAGGTACCTTATGTTGTATTTCCCTCTTGAAAAATTACAAAATATGCCACAACAGTGAGAACTCTAAGATATTCCACTTTATTTTACATAATGTTTCTCAAATCTCTTATGATTAAATGTTCAAAGAATAAAAATTAAGTAATTTCCATTATTTTTCTTTAGGACATTTTTATTAGTTCAGTATAGGTATACATAATATTTGGGTTCATTTTGACTTAATTATACAAAAATGGAGTATAATTTGCTCCAATTCAGTCCTTAGTACTTCCTCTTCCATCCTCTCCTCTGTCTGCCTGGTTCCCTTTGTTATACTCCACTGATCTTCTATTTATGTATAATTTTTAAAAAAATTAGTGCCTTGTGGGTATACATAATGGTGAATTTCATTATAGTATATGCGTGTTTGTACATAGGATAATTTGGTCAATTTCTTTCCACAATTCCTCCCTTTTCCTGTCTCTTCTCTCTTCCCCTAAATCCCCTTCCTCTTTTCCACTGATCTCTCTTCTGTTTTCATGGGCATCATCACCCATTTTTCTTTCTTTTCTCTTATTTTGGCCTAGCTATTGCATATGAAAGAAAACATTTGATCTTTGACTTTCTGGGTCTGGCTTATTTCACTTAGCTTGATTTTCTCCATTTCCATCCATTTACCAGTAAATGCCATAACTGCATTCTTCTTTATGGCTGAGTAAAACTCCATTGTGTATATGTACTACATTTTCTTTTTCCATTCATCTGTTGTTGGGCACCTAGACTGGTTCCATGGCTTGGCTTTTTGAATTTCACTGCTATAAATATTGGTGTGGCTGCATCCCTAAATTATGCTGATTGTAGATCTTTTGGATACGTACCAAGGAGTGAGATAACTGGGTCATATGGTGGTTTCATTCCTGTTTTTTTGAGGAATCTCCATCTGCTTTCCAAATTGTTTATTCTAATTTGCAGTCCCACCAACAATGTATGAGTGTATCCTGTTCCCTTCTACATACCGGCCAACATTTATTATTTGTATTCTTGATAATTATCATTCTGTGTAGTATGAGATAAAATCTCAATGTAGAAATAAATGCTGAACATTTTTTCATATATTTATTGGCCATTTATATTTCTTCTTTTGAGAACTGTCTGTTTAGTTCTTTTGCCCATTAATTAATATTTTTTGGTGTTAAGTTTTTTTTAATTCTTTATGTATTCTGCATACTATGGCCTATCTGAGGAGCAGGTGGCAAAAATCTCCCATTCTGTAGGCTTTCTCTTCATGCTCTTACTGATTTCCTTTGCTGTGCAGAAGCTTTTTAATTTGATGCTGTCCCACTTATTGATTCTTGGTTTTATGTAGTTTAGGAGCCATAGGATACTCTTTATGAGATGGTACCATAAATATTTTTTATCCTTACATTATACTGTGCATTGCTAAATTTTTCAAATGTGTTTTGTTACACAGTAATTTGAATTAATCCATACTATACTTCATACTATTCTTTATCAGAATCTGAAATGAATATTCTAATAATTTTTACCTATGATTGTTGGGTAGATGAGTTCATATTTAAAATATTTTAGACTGAAAATTCTGACCAGCATGGTGTATTGTTTTATTTTTAGTATAAACAGTAAGGCTATGACCTTATTTTATAAAGTAGATGTTTGAATACTGTTGGTGTAAAAATGGAAATTAAATTGTGATGTCATTAGTAGCTATTCTTATTGAATTTAATAGAAATCTGGTTAAATGGTTAAAATGTTCATTATCTGATTTTTATTTCCTTTTAGCTGCTATGCCTTTCTTGCCTTCTTCTATAACAAGCATAAAGTTATCTCAAAACAAATTTAGATGTATTCCAGATGCAATTTTAAACCTACCGCAGTAAGTTTATTGTTATTTTACTTTTAAAGCCACATGAGCTAGAGCAGAACCTTTAGAAACATGGTTTTGATTTAGGCACATGAATTTAATTCATTTCTAAACCTACTTGGTTTAAGGTTTTTATATATGTAAATGCTTGATTTTCACTAGACAAAATATTCAAGTCTTTAAACTGTTTAGATTAATTTATTGGGTTACTGTATAAAAGCAATTCAAGATTATTTAATTAGGTGCTGCTTCATTATATTCAAATGAGATTACACTGGCTATCACTTTAAATTTCAAAATTTAGTTGATATTTTGTGAAAATACTATTAATTTTGAAATTACACTTAAATTATGATTGAATAACATTTTTGATGAAGTTAAGGATAGCTTGTGTAATCTCAGATTTAGGGGGGTGGATTTTGGTGAATTTCATTGGGAAAAAAGTTTCCTGTTAACTACAGATTCCTGTTAACTACAGATCCGGGCATTGATTACATTTCAAGTATGTCATCATTTTAAATACTATTGTGTCAAACGTTATAAACCAAATTTACAAGTATGTAAACATTATTTGCCTATGTATGTATATAGTATGTAAATATTTAAATAATGTTCTTTAATCTCACCATAGAAGATATAAGACAAACATAAAACAGTTAACTTAAATCTAGCTTTAGAATGTGTCAGACACTGTTCTGATTGCTCTACTGTGGGCCATGTGTTTGATCTTCCTAATAATCCCATAAGATCACTACTATTATTATCTCCACTTTATAATCCTATTAGAGAGATGAGGTACTTCCCCAAAGTCACAGGTCTTAAACACTGACGTTGCAGCTTTGGACCTATTGAATAGAGGTGGTTCTATATACTTAAACACAATATTGAATAGAGGTGGTTCTATATACTTAAACACAATATGTTCCTGAAAATGTGTTTGAAGGACAGATATTTGTGATATTTGTCTAGGAGAGAATATGCCATAAAGAAGGTTTCTTTCCCAGAGAACTAAACCTTTTAAACAGTCCCTAAGTACACTATTCTTCAGTTACTGCCCTCAGGCTTGGGTTTCCATCAGCTGGATGCATTTCTTCCGTTTCATAAATGCATATACAGTTGGGCAGCTTGAGTCCTGACTGAGGCTGCAGAGGTGTTGGAGCCTCAGGAAAGCCTAGGGATTCTCAGTTTTGTCTCAGTTGCATTGCTTGTTAGACATGAAGGTGTTATCTTTAATATAGTCAAATTCCTTTTCTTGTTTTCCATGCATTTTATGACTAGGACAAAATCTAGTAATTAATATTTTAAAATAAAAGCACAGGTGTTGAGGTGCAGACCTGAACTTTTGTCTAGAGGCTGTACTGCTACATGAGCTTAGAATGAATTCATTAAGGTTCAAATATGCTAAGGGAAAGGGGTCAGTATGGAATTGTACAGGTCCAGGTAGTCTATTGCATACACCACAGTCCCTGAGTCTGTTCTTCCTACACCCACGCAGTCATGTGTGAGTGTTTTTCTGCTCTTTTCTGCAAGCATAGTGTTACACTTCAGCATGAAAACAATTGGTTTGCATGGAGGGCCTATTAAATGCCAAGCACCAACTCAGTGCTGTGACAATTACCACACCAACACAAGCAACTAAAGCCTGCACCCACATACAATGGGATTTGACTCAAATACCCAGTCTCTGAAGAATCCTCTCAATAATTAGTGAAAAACATCTCATTGAATGATAAGGGGGGGCTCTACATTTGTAAGTTTGGTATAGAAGGCAGAAATTTTAATGGCTATTTTTAATTTTACTAAATGTAATTTCTCATGTTCCTTTACCATTTGTAAACCATGGGGACTTTTCTTCTTTCTGGATTGATATTTTTATGTATCTGAAGAAGGAAAATTGGACTTCATTTCTTTCTTTGTTTTAAAAAATTTTTAACTGTTACATACACACATGCACACACACATTATGGGGTACCATGTGATGTCTCAATACCAGTATACATTGTTTAAAATTCAAATCAGTGTAAATAAATATATCTATCTCTTCAAATGATTATCATTTTTTATGGTGAAAGTATTTAAACTCCTTTTTTTGTAGGTTTTTTCAAATAATAATCAGTACCCTATTGTTATCTATAGTCACCTTATTGTGCAACAGAACCAATTTTTAGTGGTCCTTTTTTATTTAAATTTCCTTCCCAGTGAATGATGCCTTTTTTCCAACCCAAATTCACATATATGCTTATGTGTAAATAATATTAGTTTTTAAAATTCCTTCGACATAGTCTTACATATTGGAAGGAATCATTGTTTCATATTCATACATATATGCATACATGGATATTGACAAAGTAAGTTAAGGTCAATCCTGGTCCCCTTTGATCACTCCATGCTTCTATGTCTCCCCTGCTTTACCTCCATGTTATAGACGGAAAAAAGCCTATACATGTGTATTAGTTTTGTATATGAGAGAAAACATTTAGCCTTTAAGTCTGAATTTGGGATATTTAGCTCAGCATAATTTTTTCCATCTCCATCCATTTGGCTGCAAATGCCATGCTATCATTCTAATAGAAGAGTAGAATTCCATTGTATTTGTGTGTATATATATATATATACCAACCACAGTTTTTTGAATTCACTCATCCAGTGAGGAGCATCTGGGTTGGTTCCATAGTTTAGCTATAGTAAATTGAGCTGCTATAAACATTGATGTAGTTGTGTCTATGAAGTGTGCCTAGTCTAGCTCTTTTGGGAAAATACTCAGGAGTGGGATAGCTAGGTCGTAAGGTGGTTCCAGGCCTAGTTTTTCGAGGAGTCTCCACACTGCTTTCCAGAGTGGCTGTACAAGCTTGCAGTCCCACCAACACTGTTAGAATGTACCTTTCTTCCCACAACCACTCCAGCATCTGTCATTGTTTATATTCTTCATTTTTGCCACTCTGACAGGAGTGAGGTGGAATCTCAGCGAAGTTTTGATTTGCATTTCTCTGATTGCTAGTGATGTAGAGTATTTTCTAATATATTTATGGGCTTTTTGGATTTCCTTTAGTGAGAAATTTCTATTTAGTTCTCTAGCCCATTTATTGGTTGGATTATTTGTGGTTTTGGTGTTCAGTTTTTTGAGTTCTTTGTATATTGTGAATATTAGCCCCCTGTTGGAGGTGTAACAGGCAAAGATCTTCTCCCATTCTGTAGGTTCTGTCTTGACACTCTTGACTAGCTGTGCAGAAGCTTTTCACTTTAATGGCATCCCACTCAATTATTCTTGACATTAATTCTTGCTCTATGGGAGTCTTGTTAAGGAAGGCAGTGCCAAACACCGATGTCATAGAGTGTTGGTCCTGTTTTTTCTTCAAGCAATTGTATAGTTGCTTGTTTAATTTCGAATTCTTTGATCCATTTTGATGTGATTCTTGTGCAGGGTGAGAGATAACAATTTAATTTCAGTTGTCTGCATTTGTTGAACAGACTATCCTTCTTCCACACTATGCGTTTGCCCTCTTTGTCAAATATCAGCTGGTTAAAGATTTGAGGGTTCATCTCGGCATCTTCTGGTCTATTCCATTGGTCTTCATGTCTGTTTTGATACCAATACCATGCTGTTTTTGTTACTGTATCCCTGTAGTGTAATTTCAGGTCAGGTATTGTGATACCTCCTGCTTCCTCTTTCTTGCTTAGCAATGTTTTGGCTATTCTGGGTCTTCTGTTATTCCAAATGAATTTGAGAATTGTTTTTTCTATAGCTGTGAAGAATGTCATTGGTATCTTGATGGGGATTGCATTGAATCTATATAGGGCTTTCGGCAGAATGACCATTTTAATTATATTGATTCTGCATAACCAAGAATATGGAATGTTTTCCCTTCTGCAATTTCTTTTTTTAATGGTTGATAGTTTTCTTTGTAGAGATCCTTTATATCCTTTGTTAGATTGATGCCCAAGTATTTTATTCTTTTTGAGCGAATTGTGAATGGGATAGAATTCCTGATATCTTCTTCAGCGGAATTGTTGCTGGAATATATGAAAACTATTCATTTATGAGTATTGATCTTATAACTATCCACTTTGCTGAATCCATTTATAAGCTCTAGAAGTCTTCTGCTTGAGCTTATTGGGTCTACTAGGTATAGGATCATGTCATCAGCAAATAGAGATAACTTGACTTACTCTTTTCCTATTTAAATTCATTTGATTTCCTTCTCTTGTCTGATAGCTCTGGCTAGAGTTTCAAGGACTATATTGAATAAGAGTGGTGAGATTGGACAAACTTTGTCTTGTTCCTGAATTCAGTGGAAATGCTTTCAGTCTTTCTCCATTAAGCATAATGTTGGCTATGGATTTGTCATAAATGGCTCTTAGAAAAATTATTTTCCTTTGATCCCTATCTTCTCCAGAGTTTTGAGCAAAAATGGGTGTTGAATTTTATCAAAGGCCTTTTCTGCATCAATTGAAATGATCATATGATTTTTATCTCTACTTCTGTTTAAGTGATGAATTACATTTACTGATTTGTGTATGTTGAACCAGCCTTGCATTCCCAGAATGAAGCCCACTTGATCCTGATGTATTATCTTTTTGATGTGTTTTTGGATGTTGTTAGCTAGGATTTTAAATAATGTTAGTTTTAAAATTACTTATTATACTCACTTTGATGAAAATTAATTGTAATGTTATACCATGTATTTTGAAAGCCCTCATTTGGTTTTCTTCTGGACATTATATTGTTTTAGCTTGCGGTCCTTAGATATGAGCAGCAATGATATTGAACGTCTGCCGGGTCCTGCACACTGGAAATCTTTGAACTTAAGGGAACTCTTATTTAACTACAATCAGATCAGCATCTTGGACTTGAGTGAAAAACCATACATATGGTCTCGAGTAGAGAAATTGCATCTTTCTCATAACAAACTGAAAGAGGTAAGAAGTCATCTTTATTTATTTAAAATTGTAGCCAATTTTAAAGTATGCTGTGTAATTTCCATTATTATGTTATCATTTTAAAATCTGTTATCTGATATTTTTACTTTAACTATAAGATGTGATTATACCCTATGGTAAATAAATTAATAACATTATTTTACTTTCAAAATAATTTTTGTGTTATATTTTGAAGACTACACAAATGTCTTTTTTATGAATGTGTATGACACAAGTGTCTTTGTGTCACATCTTACTCTGTTAACTGACTCTCAGATATTGTACATTTCTCCAGTTGTCACTCAGCCATCTATGACCTGTGTTTTTATTGATTTTCTTTCCTACATTCTGAAATTTCTGCTTTCTTCTACTGTGCTGCCTCTCACCAAAATAGATTAGTCTCCTTTGCTTTGATCTATTCCTTCCATTAGAAATGTGAAACTAATTATACACGTTTCAGAAAATATTTTTTTTAAAGAAGGAGGGACAGTGAGAGAGAGAGAAAGAATCAATTTTATTTAGTTTTATTTAGTTGCTCCGATACTTTGTTGTGTATGTGGTGATGGGGTTTGAAACCGTGTCCTTGCACATTCCAGGCAAGCACAATAACCGCTGAGCCACCATTCCAGCCTCTCAAAAAATATTTTTGTTGTCAAGTTCAAACCAATTGCCTATAAAAACAACAAAAAAGAGTCTTATACTAGAGGTTCAGAATAACTGAATTTTTTATTTTTAGCACTAATTCTTTTTGCCAGCAAATGAATTTTTTTTATTATAAATGTACTATAGATTGTTTAAAAATATGGTGTAGGGAAAAACTATTATAAATGTAATATAGATTGCTTAAAACTTTTGAAAAGGGGGGAAAACCACCCAAATCAGACTGTTATCTAAAATACAGACATTTGTTTGTATTTTAACAACAACATGCTCCATGTATGTTTGTAATGAATTTTTCTTCCCCATTTTGTAATGAACATAGGCAGTTTGGGGGAACAGAAGGAAGCCACAGATAATGGATTTGGATGACTGTAAAAAACTTCTTTACTTCCTATGGTGTGAGGACATGAAGTGTAGTACTAAGGGGGATTGCATTTTTAAGGTTATACGTAAGTTGCATAGATTGGGGCTGAGTTCTTTCTATGCATGTTTCTGTTTCTAAACATGTATACTGAACACTTAAGACAAGCTTGGAGTGTTTTTGAACTCTGTTGAAAGGTTGTACGAGTTGTTGGTGGAATCTCTGGGTCTTCCTTTCACCTGTCATTGTGTTTCCTGGCAGTGTACATCTCTTCCTCCCACCAAGAGGTTTTGCCCTTTTCTGTTTCATTAAGATTCCTCCTGAGATTGGCTGTCTTGAAAATCTGACATCTCTTGATGTTAGTTACAACGTGGAACTGAGATCCTTTCCCAATGAGATGGGGAAATTAAGCAAAATATGGGATCTTCCTTTGGATGAATTGCATCTTAATTTTGATTTTAAACATGTAGGATGTAAAGCCAAAGACATCATAAGGTCAGATAATTTTATTTCCTTATTTAAATTAAATTTGTTTCATATTTCCTCAGTCTGTGATTTTGATGGATGTGTGTGTGTGTGTGTGTGTGTGTGTATTACAATTTAGGGAGAATGGATAGTACTGTTTATTTAACATTATTATTCTATGTGCCATTTACCTTTAATTTAAGATGCCGCTGCTGAGGCTTTTCATTCCTTGTAGCCAAGCTGATGCTGAGAGCTTGACTTCTCCTTATCATCCTTTTCAGTAGAAATGGATTCCTTAGCAGGAAATAGGTATTGCTATGTATTTGTTTTCTTGCTACCAATTATACAATCTAAAGAAATACCACAGAGAATGACATTTCACGCTGCATTTCATGTAGCAGATAGTTAACATGTGCCTATTACATTTGAAAGCATAGTAATTACTGAGATGATAGGAGGTTACTAATTCTGATTTTTTCTATGATGATGAATAACCTCCTCGACTTGACCATTTTTGTAATTTCCCAAACTTCCCAAATATCATTGTTTCTGCTTTATTCTTAAAAACTTAAAATATCTTGAATAACAGATTTTATTCTACCTATTGTTCTCTGTTAGCATGTTGGTCTTATTACTACTTACTGGTAACAGCCTTTACTCCCTTTGCTACAAAGTTGCTGTGGTTATTCAGCAGGTCTTATAGCTCAATGAACACCTGTCAGTGTGTACTTAACTTGACTATGGGACCCACCAAGGCAGGCACCAAAGCTATGTGTGCTCTCTAGTTGATTCTTGGTACTTAATACAGAACCTGATATATAGGAAAGTCAATGAATTGCCAGTGATATACACTTAATTCTCTACTGCTTAAATTCTACGAAATTTATATTTTTGTCTGTTTTTATGGGGAAGGATTTGATTTTCTGCACTCCTGAGCTTGACTTAATCACAAAAAAATTTATCACTTTTGTGCCTTACACATCCACCCTTCATCCTATGCAGTTATTTAACATAGTTTTTCTTCTTAAAATTGGAAATGATATATGAGAATTTAGTAGAACTGGTTTCCAATGTATTAAGTCATATTTTATCAAGCCACTATATAACTGAATATTTTAAAATGCCCTTAACAATTTTAGAATACCTTAAATAATTTATAAATTGTGGACATCATTTGCTTTTTTAAGAATGACAATTTTTTTCAAAGAGTGGTAAATTCTTTATTAATGTTAATTAAATTAATAATTATTTTCAGTCTTATCAGGAATCCTGGTCAGATTAGTTATTGTTATCAATCAATCAGTATTCTCTAAAATTCACTTGTCAGTTAATAGCCTCAAAAAGTCACTTATGATTTTATTTTAAACTATGGTGATGTTTTAGCATGGTTTCAAATGCATCTTTCTTTATGCATTATATTTTTGATAACATCTTAAATCTATTATTTTAAAGATATCTTTTTTGGCTTACATGTAGCACTCATTTCCGTTATATTTACAGTGATTATTAGGAATAGCAAAACATTAACATATGCTGATAGTGTTGAAATTTATTTCTATATTTATAATGTAACCAGTATGAGCTCATTATTCATATCATTATATTTATGAACATATGATATTTAAGACTATGTATAGATCATATTTCTATATATGAATATTATATACACACATAAAATAAAACCAATATGACCTCATTATCAAATTTTAGTATAACAATATGCATATATATTCCATCTTGTTTCTGTATCATATGGGCATTGTAAAATTTTTATACCTGACAGTATTTAGGATGTTAGTTGTACTGTTTAAATTTAGATAGTTGGCTATATGTACACATATACAAATATATACATATAGGTACATGTGTGTGTGTGGGGTGTGTATGTGTGAGTATATATTGCATTCTAATTAGTACTACAAACTTGTTGGCATTTTATTATTTCTGGGATAGTGTAACATCTGCTATATTTGGTAATGCTACAAACATCAATTACACTGAACTCACTAACAAAAGATGCATTAATAGTGCAGTGCACGACAAGGTATTTATATTGTTAGCAATATGAGTTATGCAGCCTTTTGCATACTGGTATGCCAAAATATTCACCTGAATATTTTGAGAATTCACCTAAATACAAAGTGTACTATTTAGTAGTTTTCTATTTTATTTTTTCTTTCAAATACTAGGTTTCTTCAACAGCGGTTGAAAAAGGCTGTGCCCTATAACCGAATGAAACTTATGATTGTGGGAAATACTGGGAGTGGTAAAACCACCTTATTGCAGCAACTGATGAAAACCAAGAAATCTGATCTTGGCATGCAGGGAGCAACAGTTGGCATAGACGTGAAAGACTGGCCTATCCAAATAAGAGGCAAAAAGAAGAAAGACCTTATTCTAAATGTTTGGGATTTTGCAGGTATTTATTTCTCTAGCTATTTGTTTCATTACTTCTACCATTTATTTACAGTAGGAATTAAAAATTTTGAGTTTTCTGTTCTAACACAGCAAAGAGCTGGTAGATTATGGATTTATTCCAAAGTAATTTATTTTTCCTAATTTTAACTTGGCTACCAGGTCTGAGAACTGTACAGAACAAAATGCTAGGATTCAGAAGGAGGCAGTTCAAGTTGACTGCTTGATACACTAAAAGTTGTTCATTTCTGCTAAAATTTACTATAGCCCTCTAAACATACTCTGTTGATTGTTTTTCTCTTTTAAATAAATAATATTACTCCCATCCCATTTTTTAAAAAATAGGAATCTTGCCTATTTCCTGGAAGATTAATAAATCAAACCAAACATAACCAAAACAAAAGCCCTCTCTAATCTTCATTTAGGTCGTGAGGAATTCTACAGTACTCATCCCCATTTCATGACCCCGCGGGCGTTGTACCTTGCTGTCTATGACCTCAGCAAAGGGCAGGCTGAAGTGGATGCCATGAAGCCCTGGCTCTTCAACATAAAGGTGATTTATTCTAATCAGTTGAAAATAGAGAACAATTCTAGTTTTCTGATCTTCATGTAGGGTAATTTATTTTGGGCAAACAGTCTCTTCAAATAGGCAGGATGTTTTATTTATTTTATTTATTTATTTTTATTTATTTATTTTTAATTAGAAGCCCTAAATTTTGATTTTGAAATTTTCAGTGTTTTAAGTCATGAGAGGAAAATAGAGTGCTCCATTTGATGAATGTTATCAATACCTGAATTATTTTATGCTGTGAAGCTTGAAAAAATACATTTGACTATTTTTCATCATATTAATTTTTTTTAAAAAAGAGAGAGGGATAGTGAGAGAGACAGAGAAAGAGAGAAACAACTTTATTTAGTTTTTCACATGGCCTTAGTTGCTCCAACACTCAGTTGTGTACGTGGTGCTGGGGTTTGAACCCAGGTCCTTGTATTTGCCAGGCAAGTGGTGAAACCGCTGAGCCACCGCTCCAGCCCTCATCATGTTAATTTTTAAATGGAATAGATGCATGTCATTGAATGATGCTCATTGGGCTAGTCTTTGAGCATGAAATCCTTAAAAAGGCTTTGTTAGAGCATTTTGGCATTGTAGTTTGACTGTGTGAACACTTGTTTTATAATCTGGTTGATTTTTTGAAACTTTTCTGGACTTTGTTTTAGCTTATACATACATTAATGTGGGCAAATATTACAGTGGCAGTAACACTTGTGACTTTTTCTTTCATTGTGGACTACAAATTGAATGACTTTTAGTGAATTCAGAAGATAAAATTGGGAGATTAGGAAGAGAAAATATAAACCATATTATGCTACTTTGATATAATTTGGGGCTTTATTGAATGCTTATTCTATTTAGAAGCACATTTAGCAAATAACCAATTTTAAGTATGAAAAGAAAAATAAAAGAAAAACAACCCTACTTTGTAATGTAGGCGAACTGAATAATGTTAAGAATTGGATTAAGAAGGTACATAAAAATGATTTTTAAACTTTAGTTAAGGATTTTTTTTTTAGGTTTAAGGAAATGTCTTAGTCCATTTTGTGTTGCTCTTGATTAGATTAGCTGGATCTGGATAGTTTATAAAGAACAGTGATTTATTTCTTACAGTGTGTAGGCTAGGAAGTCAAAGCATCTTTTGAGGGCTTCCTGCTGTGTCATTCTGTGGCAGAAGGTGGATGGGCAAGAAGGCAAATGCGCAGGAGAGAAGGCAAGGGGAGGAAACCAAACCCATTCTTTATTCAGGAGCCCACTCCCATGATGACAGCTGAAACTCACTGACGAGGGCAGCGCCCGGACGGCCTGATCCCCACATAAAGGTCCCACCTCTCAACACTGCTGCCTTGGGGATTAAGTTTCCAACACAGGTACTTTGGAGGACACTGGAGGACACGTTCAAAACATAGCAGGAAGAAAAGACAGTTGTTGTTTTCTTCTTCTGAAATATTTTAGTTTTTCGTTTCTACTCAACTCAATTTCATACAAAGCAAATTTCAGCAGAAATATAATCTAATATGATTTAAAAAGCAAACTAAAAGAGTGTACTCTGTTTTCTTTTTTCCTACAGGCTCGTGCTTCTTCTTCCCCTGTGATTCTCGTTGGCACCCATTTGGATGTTTCTGATGAGAAGCAGCGCAAAGCCTGCATAAGCAAAATCACCAAGGAGCTCTTGAATAAGCGCGGGTTTCCTGCAATACGAGATTACCACTTCGTGAATGCCACTGAGGAGTCTGACGCTTTGGCAAAACTTCGGAAAACCATAATAAATGAGAGTCTTAATTTCAAGGTAACATGGCTTATGCCTACTGCAGGCTGGTAGATAAATATAATTTATTAATTCTCATGTTACATAACTCTAGAAAAGTCAGAAGTCTTGAGAGCAATTACCTTAAAATTGTGGGTTTTTTCATAGCTTTTAGAATTATTACTTTCAATTTTATAATTACTTATTTATACCATATCTCATTTGTCATTCATAGAAATCAGAATAAAAAGTACTTATAAGATCCTGAGAAACTAAGAGTTGTTTCTGGGACACTGAGAAAATATTAGAGAGAGAGAGAGAGTGCTTCTGATTCCTTTTTTCTCTCAACTTCCAGTAGTGGTAATTTGGTCAAAGGATCAAGTTAATATTGGGGTCTTGAGAGCATCAGTCTTCTCTTGGCTCTTGTTTCTCCATCTGCTCCTTTCTTTTAGAGTTCCTACTTCATGCACATCTTGATCTTCCTGAATGGCTCTTTCGTGTTTCTAGTCTTTGTGATTTCCATTCCAATTTCCCCCCTCAGTATCGTGAGACAACTCTATCATTTACTGGTCAAGACCATTAATTTGATTTTCAGCAGCATCTAAATTATTGCTTAGTTCATACAAACTAGATTTTTTTATTTTAAGACTTTAAAAAATTCCCAAAGTTCTCCTCTGATAAGTCAAATGTTCATACCATATAAATAAAATTTTCACCAGGGAGAATATTCTTTTTAAAAAACTCACAGGAGAAAGAAATTTTCCTTGGTACCTAATGGAAACATGGTATAGACTGTGCTGAAAAGCACTCTGGATAGGTCAACTTGACAAATGAGGAAAACTTTCATTTGGCTTCAGTTGGCTTAGTTCATTAGCACTAAAGACCAAGATCATGATGTTTAGCCAGAGTCCTCTTCGGTCTGGGAAATCCCAGCATAATTATTAATAGTGCCCCACTATGTTCTCAAAAGCATTCCAGTTTAGATGGTAATTTAAGTGGTCACCCAGGTTATTACTCCATATTGGCCAGTTAGTTTGGTTTTATTTGATTTCCACAGACTGTGTTCCTATTCAAAACCGAATGAACTATTTATGAATGTGTTGGTCTTTGTAGTGCCCAGGGACAGAATTTGTATGCTTGTATCTTTCAATGCATGTTTATTACAGTTACTAAGAGATTTTACTGACAGTGGATTAGTAGTGACATTTTATGTAAGAAGAATGACATTATATATTTGAAGATTTATTTTACTCTCTGTGGGACATATGGTTTGAGAGTAGTATACTTTAAAAAAAATGTACAAAATATATTCATCCAATCAATCTCTTTATCCAGGTAATTTTCTTCTGAGGTTATACTGGTCATTAAAAACCTGCTGTTATTTAAAATATTTTATTGATTTTTCTTTTTATCATTGCTGCCAGAACATATATCATATACTTTAGGAGACTCCCTTAGAGGACACATTCATTTTGGAAAAGTCTGAATTTAGTTGAAGTAGTCTATAGATAAGGTGGTTGGTTCATTAAGCTGGATTAATACTGCTTTTGGCTAATAGCAAGATATTATTATCAATAAGACTGATTTTTTCTGACACAAATGAACTTTAAAGATAACCCTATATAAGGAAACAAGTACTTTGAGAGCAACTTATATTGGTGCATCATTCTGGCACAATGGTTTGAAAATCCTCTGGATTGCTTTGTAGACCAGTGACTCAAATGACTCTGGGTTGGCGAGAATGCTGGAATCTGAATATTCTGCCTTCCTGAGAAGCTTCAACCTGTCTTCAAACAGCAGCTTTTAATCTATTAGAGATCTTATTTTCCCTCTCTCATTTGTTTTTCATCTTTTCCTTTTATCTTAGTTCTTCTCTACTCTTTCCCAAGCCTTATAAGCATGTGGCTTTGTAGACTCTTTAGATTTTTTTTTCTTAGCCTGCTGGTGGCTTGATAATCAGGCTAAAAGAAGATACAGTCAAAACGGAGGTCAGCGCTGACAATACCCCTGTGCAGCCATTGTCAAAGCAGGCTGCCCCTCTTGGCCCTGTGACTCAGCCCTATAAAATTCTTTCCCTTTCTGCTTGTCCTGCTTTCTGTGAAACCTTTATTTCTTCCTTGGGTTAAAACAAAAACTTTAAGTAGAAACTCAATTTCTTCTTAATTTATAAATAATACAGAGAAGGCTGTGACAAGTGGAGGCTAGTAGAAGTCTGTTTCATTTTCTGGGACAAGGGGTGCTTAAAGTTTTTTGAAAGCCCTTTTGCTGGTAGGCATGGAAGCAGTGGTCAAGGGTGATGTAAACCAGGCTTTCTAAAGCACTCTGGTTACAAGTAGGAAAAGAACAAGTTTAATTTTTGTGTTTACATGTGCTGAAGAAGACCCAGTTTCTATTCATAATAGGCTTGTTGAAGACTTTAATTAGAAATTATGATAGGTATTGTCATGTTAAAAAGGTATATAAAATTATCAGGGATCCAGAAATGGGGAGAGTTTGCCATCTGGTGGTTGTTGAAGGCATTCCAGTTAATATTAAGAGAGTTGCATTTATATTTAAAATCAGCTTTTCAAGGAAAAAAATTTGGAAAATATGTTTATTATAGAAACATTATAAGAAACTATCATCTTAAGAAAAAAATTTAAATCTAACTTTATGTGTTTTTCAAGCATTAGGCAGTTATTAGAGTCCCAGTGATTGTTTTCTTGAGACAGAATCTTCAGTATTTAGATGAGTTCTCATTTTCCCAAGTTCAGGTTTCCATGAGAAAGCATAGCTGTATGAGGAGATATCACGTCTGTAGGTTTAACTCTCAATGTTTGTAATTTGCCAGCATCACATTTTCTAAATAACAAGCACAAAATTTAAAGTTTTACCACTGGTAATTGTTTTATTCAATAAAAAATATTCAAAAGCTCTTATAATAGTTACTGATATCTTATGCTAACATGTTTATTGCATATAAACTTAATGCTTTAGAAAATAGAAAATCCTTCCATCACGGTTAGTGATTTATGTTGTTTTTTTGCCAGGGAATTTCTGAATGACTAGATAAATACTTTTGTGATATTTTATTTGATAATTCTTTCAAAATTGACTTCTGTGTCCATAATTTTCTTTTTCAATTTTATCTTCCATTCATTATAATTTAGATTTACATCTTATTTCAATTTTATTCATAAATGTATATCTGAATCTATCCATTTCTGTAAAAACTATTAGCACTGAATTTACAAACAGCCTGACAAATGCAAAATTAAAATAGGCTTTTACAGCTTGTCATTTGTAATTTTATAGATCCGAGATCAACCTGTTGTTGGGCAGCTAATTCCAGACTGCTATGTAGAACTTGAGAAAATCATTTTATCAGAACGTAAAAATGTGCCAATTGAATTTCCTGTAATTGACCGGAAACGATTATTACAACTAGTGAAAGAAAATCAGCTGCAGTTAGATGAAAATGAGCTTCCTCATGCAGTTCATTTCCTAAATGAATCAGGTTTGTGTGTTTGTTTCACATTACTTTTTTCAAAGTGCAGTCATAGTTATTTGTAAAAAATGTGTCTGAATCTTGTATAGACTATATTTACAAGTAAAGAGAATGTCTACAAAATTCTTAAATAGGTCATGAATTTTTTTTCTTTTTGGAAGATCATCATGTTGATGGATGTTGAATCATATGTAGTGTCATAAGAAAACAAATTTAGAACTCATCTAAGGACTCCTGAGCGGGAGTTAAAACATGTGGGTTCCTGAACCCACACGAATGTGACTTTGCTGTTCTGGTGATATGATCCTGAGCATAGTCACATGCTTTAATAGAGTTGAAAGATTTTTGTGCATGTGATAGTTATTTTTATACTGTAAAGAATAATTTTTACTGTGACAGTTTAACTGAGCCATGTAGAGTTGATGGCTGTCTGAGATGATGCCACTCCTGACTGGCAGATTTTGCTCTTTCATCACTCATTGATCTCATAGTGAAAGCTCTCAAATCACTGCGGCACTAATTGTGTCCTTGACCAGTATTACCTTGATAAAACTGTGTGAGTGGATTTGTAAATCTAGAGTAAGTTTCTGGGAAACTGTTTTTGATTGCTGTATTCTGTAATATGAAAAATATTTTAATGTTGATTATAATCTATTCCTTTATCTCATTATTCTTAAATCAGGCAGGCCAAGATAAGTTTTGTTTTTTATCTGTATTGAAAATATGATGAGTCTTTGTAATGTACATTTTTTATTAAGAAATTTATTTGTTGAACAATCAAACATCCTTCTAATGAAAAATATAATATATATATAAGTTCTGAATATTAGATTTACCCCCCAAGACCTCCCCCAAATATCCACCCTTATCCCTCCCCCTCCCTCCTTCCCAAAACATCTCTACAAATGCCTTAGGTATTTGTATGTCATTACAACTTTTCTGAATTAGAAGGCTATAAAGAAATTTATGGATTTCTACTTACTATAAATATATGCTCTTCAATACATTTATCTCAAATTTGCTTTTATGCGATGAATTTATATAGTTAAAAATACCTTTTATAGTGTTGGAACTGGTACAGGATGCTCAGGCTCTAGTCTGAATTCTGCTACTGTCCTGAAGATTCCTTACCTGTAAGATGAGGTAGTTGGATTGGATTCTCTCTAAAGCTCTTTAGTATTTGATGTTCTAGATTCCATGTTTCAATCTTTGATGAATTTTTACCACAGGAGTCCTTCTTCATTTTCAAGACCCAGCACTGCAGTTAAGTGACTTATATTTTGTGGAACCCAAGTGGCTTTGTAAAGTCATGGCACAGGTTGGTGTCTTACATTTTGGGGGTATTGGGGTTGCAGAGATCAAAGAGTAGGACAGCACCCAGAGCACTGAGCATCTTAGCGTTCATGTTCAGTTAATGTAGAATTGTTGTGAATGTACAAAACTATAGAATACTTCACATAGAAGGCTGAAAAACTTCATGGAAGATACCTTAGATTTCACTTTTATGTCAGTTTCCAGGTCACAGACAGAAGTCTGTATCCTCTATTCTCTGACACTTTTCTAGATCCTGATAATATCTTTGGTTTGCTATATACCTTGTCAATTGAATAAAGGCCTTGTGAAAAATCTTTGGGATAAACACATAAGAGGAAATTGGATTGAGGGGCCTGTGAAGCCTCTACCTTGATAATATGGAGGGGAGTTTCAACTCTTAAGTGCATGTTCCAAGCTCTATATGCTTTTGAAAACTTTGTTGATGGTGATTATGGTTTTCCTTTCTCTGTTTATACTCCATATGCAAAATAAATTCTTCTCCCAATGGTAAGTCAATAATTTCAAATTAATTAGTTGCAACAATCCTTCTCTCTACATTTATCATAGAAAATCATTCAAGTAGAACACACTAGTTCAGAGTTTCTCAACCTCAGCACTACTGACATACTTCTTTCTTGCACATTGCAGAATGATAGCATTTTTGGCCTATACTTCATGGATGCATTTTTACCCTCCTAGTTTTAACAAGTAAAAACGTGTGTGGACATTGCTAAATAGCATGCTGGGGGTTCAAAATTCCCCCAGCTGAGAACCATTGTGTGTAGCTTAACCATAAACTGCAGCGAGGGCTCTGCCCCGTTCTCCCACTCTGGGGGAAGTCTGCTCTTTTCCCTATGCTCTGCTTTCTATTATTTTCTTAAAATAAAGTCTGTCTACTATGAAAAAATAAACAGCAGTGAGCACAGGAAGCATGTGTACTCGCTGGCAATTATTAGGTCTATGAGCAAAAGTTTTAGTTTTGGCTGTGGCTCCCTGAGTCCCTAAAATGACTGTATATTTTTATATTAGAAATATTTCTTCCCATTGAACCTTAATGCTAATTAAGTTCCCTCAAATAATCTTGAATACTAGCTTCTAAGTTCCATCTAAGGATAAAAAGGAAGATACTTTGAGGAGGGAATTTAGTCAAGGCTAACTCCTATGCCTTGAACTTGAAAGCATATTGAAACATTATTGTAATGTGCCAGGTTTTACTATTTTAGTATATATTTTTAAGTTCGATTTTGACCCTTCTGCACATGTACCATGTAAAGTATGATTTTACTCATCTATTAAATGATAACAGAACCACTAATGTAATCAGGGACATGTGCTCTAGAGTTGGCTTGACCTATGTTAAATCTCTTCTAAATATTAGTTTCTTACATCTCTTAATATTTTAAGCATTTGTTTGTTCATTTGTAGAATGAGAATGATAACAATAGTTTCTTCTCTAGTTCAGTATAACCAAGCAGTAAATATTAGCTAATTTTATATTTGACCTATTTGGTTAATTTAAGGCATATTATTTTAGGAAATGAAAAAAATGCTTTAAAACTTCAAAGATGAACTCATGTGGTTTTAGAAATTATGTCAGGTATGAAGTAAAATAAAAAAAAATATTTGTAGGTAGATGCATCTTGTTAAGCAAAGGGAGTTTTAAACACACTCTCCAAACTTTGTTGTAGGCAGCACATTATAGCTATCAGAATCTCCAAACAGGGAAGAAAAGACTTTAGCCCTTTTGCCCTCCAGTGTGATATATTTCCATGTGACTTTGGAATTTTGGAAGCTGCACATGTGTAAATAATACTATGCTGAGCATATTTTCTATAGTAAAATAAGAAAGAGGTTTGTATCAGAATTGTGCTTTCTAAAACAAAACCAGACTTATACTATGGTCACTATAAAATTTCTGAAGATTCTATAAATGATTAAGTTGAAACTCCATTAAAGGTCTCCTCATTAGCATATGCCATAGTATCAACATGCTAATCTAAGTATAATTAAATCAAGAATTCAGACAGCTCAAAATCATTCAAAACATAAGTAAAATGATAATTTAAATTTTACTTTAAAAAGTAAATACTGTTATTTTTAATTATGCTGATAAATTGAAATATAATGTTATTTTCACTTAGATTTAAAGGGAGAGAAAGCTATAAATAACCAAGTGAAAGCAAGAGCAACTTGTCTGATACCCATCAGCAAATATAAATAGGGTGTTCACCTCCATGAATCATCAAGACAAGGGCAGGAATAATTTCACCGGTGCAGAAGCCTTAGTAAGCCCACTTACTCTCTTTGTGCCCTGAGTTGTTAGGTCATTAAATTTATTAAAGAAGGTTCTGTCAAGGCCAGGAGAAGTTTGCAAAACTCTAATTGTATGATACAAGAGATATGATAGAGACCTATTTAAGAATCAGGTGGAACATTCATAAGCTTGCATGGATATTTAATCTTGATAAAAAAATGTGGGAAAAATACAGAAGAAATTGCAAGTGTCTCTTTCCTTGAATGAGAGCATAAATTAGTAGATTGAAGGAATATTAGGAGACCTTTTAAATGTGATAAAATAAGAATTTATTTAGATTTTGTTGCCATGTAATATGCCACTCCAAAATTTGGAGGCATGAAACACTAAGGCTGTACTATTTCTCAGTGTTCTGTGAGTTGACTGGATTCAGCTGAGTGGTTCTGTTCTACCACCTAGTGTGGCAAGGTCATGCCCTTGGCTTTGTTCCTTGAGTTGGGCTGAAAAGTCCAGGAAGGCGGCACTCACAGCTTGTGTGGCATTGGTGCTCTTCTGTTGGTCTTCTCAGTGGCTGGGTTGGGCTTCCTTAGGAACAAGGATCTCAGAGTAATTAGACATTGTACATAGCGGAAGCCTAGCAGGAAGTTTCTAGTCCTCTTAAAGGGAGGCTCAGAACTGACAAAATGTCAATTCTGCTACATTCTAGTGACCACATATTCAAGGGGAGGGGACATGGACTCCATGAGTAGCACATGTATAGGGAGAGAAAAAATTATTCATGTCAACCTTTGAAAGAATCTAGTACAAATATTGGTACACACTATAGATTTACTAGTAAAATCAGGTACAATTATTTTTAAAATAGTTTATCAATTAAAATTTGCTTTTACATAAAAACGAATTTTTCTAAGTAAAATAAGCTAGATAGATAAAAATGGCTAACATACAAGGAGGATTACTCTGTGTTTTTCAAAGATGACCTCATTCAATTCTCATGGCAACTGTTTAAATGTTGCTCTTGGCACCCATGTTGAAGATGAAGATATTAATGGACAGAGAGACTATATATTTTGTCCAAAAGTACATATTCAGGAAGAGGTAGAGTTAGGATTTCAAACTAAGTAGTTGGACTGCAGTGCCAGTAAAACTAACCAAAGGGTAAAATGCTCCAAATCACATTTGCTCAAATTTCACTCATTCAACAATATTTATTCAATAGTTACTATGTTCCAGATATTATATTGGTGCTCACTAACAGAATTTGGTCACTCATAGGGCTGACACTCAAATAAAAGAAAATAACTAATAGGTAAGCATATGACATGCCAGGAGGTACTGAGTGCCACAGAGAAAATGTAATGTATGGTTGAAAATAGAAAATTTCTGGAAAGGGTCTTAGCACTTAAAAAAACACTAAAATGGCGAACAATTTTCCTCATTGCAGTCTGGCACTACATAGTATGCAGAGTGGGAGAAGTCTAAACTACAGTGTCTACTATGTAATGGCACACTGTACATTGTCATTAGACACCAATATGTTCAATCAATCATGCATTCATTGATTAGATAGAAGTTACACACACAAAATAGAATTACATAGATGAGTGAAACAAGACTTTGGGCCTAAGGATTTTACAATCTAGTATTTGAATCCACTGCATGACAACAAAACAATGCTTTCACCTGTTTAGGATTCTCTTAAACATTATAAATCTACATCTACATAGACATCATTTGAAAATAAATGACTAAATAAAGTGAATTGAAATATATACATAGCTGACACATAAAGGCTTTGTATATGCTAAAGCTGTCATTTAGACTCTGCAAGCTTTACACGAGTTATCTTATTTCAATCTCAAGACCATCTAAAAGACAGACACTTTGATCTTCTTGTTTTACAAAAACAACTGCCCCTTAAAGAAATCAAGTACTTTCCCCAAGGTCATACAGTCATAATAGAGCCTGGATTTGAACTGGTGTTATTCTGAACCAATTCAGATTTATAACTGCTTTGACAATGATCAAAGTTCATACAATGGTCTCTGTGTGGAAATCATCTGGGTTGCTTATTAAGTAACTGATTATCAAGCCTCATCCCAGACTTACCCAGATTTTGCAGATAGAATCAAGCAAAATATAGTAGTTGCCTTGAGACTCACTAGCATGTAGGCCTCAGCTTCTCTTCCCATTGAGGGACGCTCCTCCTGTTATATGAACCTCAAGCAGGTTTTCTACAGTAAGCCTTCAGGGCTAATAGTCTGGGAGATAATTTCCCTAGGAATCTATTAGTGATGAGACTGCAATAAAAATGGAGGGTACTGGAGGGATCTGTTAAATGGAACTAGTGAAATCTCAAGGATCATTTCAGAGGATCCCAATAAATTCTGATCTGAATTCAGTCTAAAGGTTGTAAATGTTTTCTAAAGGTGAAGGTCCAATGGGTTTCTATGCTTCATAGTCGCTAGACAAAATAGGTTCTGTGTTGTGTTGGACAAATTGTTCTGATCTTTTTCACTGAGCTAAGAGACATGAAATGCTTCAAATTTGAAACATTTCAGAAAATTAATCCTGGTGATTATTTATGAGTTTAAATCTTTCAGATTTTGACAGTAAAAGTGGAAGGCTGTCCGAAACATCCTAAGGGAATTATTTCACGTAGAGATGTCGAAAAATTTCTTTCAAAGAAAAGAAGATTTCCAAAGAACTACATGAACCAGTATTTTAAACTTCTAGAAAAATTTCAGATTGCTTTGCCAATAGGAGAAGAATATTTGCTGGTTCCAAGCAGGTAAAAGAAACCTTAAAAATTTAATTTCTACATGGAAATTTACCATCTATTGTATTATTTTGTCAAAGTAACTTTGTTCCGTAATAGCTGTACTAAAATGTTTTGCCCCTTTGTAATTTTCTACCTAAGCATTGCACATACTTTTAATGGAAACATTGCATTTGACATTAAAGATATAGTAAATGTCTTATTTTATGTATGTAATTGTTATGTGGTTCACTACTGCTTAAATTATTTAAGAAAAGTAAATAGTGGAGATTGTGTGTGTGTGCATGCGTGTGTGCATCCTGTTATGACAAAGAGAGAGTCATTATATTAGAGAAGCTCTAGGGAGATTGGTAGTCTTCAACAGAATTTTTAAAAAATTATGACATCTCAATGGAGGCCTAAGTTCTAGCACTGTATTATAGAAAATTTTCTTATTGCTTTATAAACAGCTTGTAACTATTTTAAAGTAATATGATGGTAAAGTGCAAATTATTTTGATTGATGGATGACATTCAGTTCTAAAAATAGATGTACAGTTTTTCTAGGACTTTTTCAAGTTTTACATAAAAATATTTGTATATGCATAACTAATTTAGTAATGTATTAATGTACATGGGATTACTGAAAACATTTCATGCATCTATTACATCTGAGGATGCATTTAAATTGATTAAATGATCATTGAAGTTTTGACGTAGGAGGAACATATTGCAAAAGAATGTTACAAGTAAAGTACAGTTTCTTAGAACAGTTATCTTCATTGATTTTGAGTAGCAAAGCACTTTAGTCAATGTGGTTGGGTGTTTTCTGAAGCTGTATAATGATAATATATTTTTCTGTTTAGTTTGTCTGACCACAGACCTGTCATAGAGCTTCCCCATTGTGAGAACTCTGAAATCATCATTCGACTATATGAAATGCCTTATTTTCCAATGGGATTTTGGTCGAGATTAATCAATCGATTACTTGAAATTTCATCTTACATGCTTTCAGGAAGAGGTATGTACATAAAGACTTAATATTTAGATAACATAGGGAGAAAAACACAAAGCATAATATGTCCTTTTCCCAGGGTTTACTTATTTGGAAGGTAACCAAATTCAGAAAATAAGCTTTTAAGACCCCGGAGAGGTCAATATATAAAAATGCTTATTAACTCATACAGTATGCTTGAAAGAAAATTCCTCAGGTCCTTACTCAAGCCCATTTGTTCTCATGTTAGATAAATTGCCAAAAAATATGAGTTTTTCTTACTTTCCAAGCCTCAGCAAATGAGAAGCCATAATTTTAAAAAGTGGGATTAGTAGGAATCATTGGTTTAAACACACACACACACACACACATACACACACACACAATACACCCACAAACGAAGAAACAATAACAAAAAAAGAGAAGTGAGCATTGCATAGAGAGGGAGTTTTACCCCACAAAAGGTATTATCCATTCAGAGTAGAGACTATAATATCTTTATTCTGATGCATAATCACTGAGGAATTTATAAAAATAGAACAAAATGGGTATTTAGAATGCTAGCTTTTTATTCCATAATAAAGAGATATCTTAATATTCTAAGGGGGAAATATCATTTTTCTGGTCCAAAGACAGATTTATGCAAGTGTTACTGGTTTTAAAATAAACCATATAGTTCTTGGAATTAACATATAGATTATTAGAATGCCTCAAAAAGTTCATAAATGGCCTTCTTATAGTATGACAATCAACTTTTCAAAAATCATCACAACTTACTTGTGATTCTTTTTAGTCATTTATGTTACTCTTGTTAAACTTCATACAAGCATGAATCTGAAATCTATCTTCAGTACTCCTCAGGGCATTTAATTTATTTTATTGCAAAATGAAAGATAAAATATTTAATACAATATTTAATGGCTATGGATGAGGACTCATTAACAACCCAACACTTTCTTTTGAAATAATATATCTGTGTCCCTGTTACCTGTGGTGTGGGCAGTAGCTTTTGTCTTTAACTTATGCAGTAGTTCATAATTAATAAATATATGTGGATCTGTTTTACCTTCCTGCAGAGCGAGCACTTCGCCCAAACAGAATGTACTGGCGCCAAGGCATCTACTTGAATTGGTCTCCTGAAGCTTACTGTCTGGTAGGATCTGAAGTCTTGGACAATCACCCAGAGAGCTTCTTAAAAATTACAGTTCCTTCTTGTAGAAAAGGTAAGGAAATCAACTTGAAACTTTGAGTTGTACCAACATAGAAATCTAAACTTTAAAAACAAACAACAAACAAACGAAACCCTTTCTAGAACTGGGCATGATGGCCCACTCCTGTAATTCCAGCTACTTAGGAGGCTGAGGCAGGAGGAGTTCACCAACCCAGGAATTGAAGCCAAGAGTTCAAGACCAGCCTGGGCACTCAAACCAAATCAAAACAACAACTTTATAGTTCTTTCCTACGTTTGTGGTAGGACAGTATGAGGTTCATGAGCTCTTTTGTGAATCCTGCAGGCTGTATTCTTCTGGGCCAAGTTGTGGACCACATTGATTCTCTCATGGAAGAATGGTTTCCTGGGTTGCTGGAGATTGATATTTGTGGTGAAGGAGAAACTCTATTGAAGAAATGGGCATTATATAGTTTTAATGATGGTGAAGAACATCAAAAAATCTTACTTGATGATTTGATGAAGAAAGCAGAAGAAGGTATGGTGGTGCATCCTGGTACAACTTACAAGTGAAGTGATTTTTACATGTAAAAGAATATTTTCATCCACAGGGATTTGACAAAAGATACTATTTCCAATTATAGGGGACATTCAGAAAAGTTTATTTGTTACCAATAAAATCATGTGTTCTATATTCTGAAAATGTTGTTTTGAGGGTTGAATGCTTGCTTTTGGAGTAATATAATCTCATCTGTGAAACAGAAATACTAATTCTTATAGAATTGTTAAGAAAAGTAAAGTACAACAGTACATGAGAATAACTTACCAACATTTTTGCCACACGACAACTATTTCATAGATGTGGTAAAAATAGAGAATAAATAACTTCAGGTCAGAAGTCATGGAGGATAAGGCAGTTCTGAATTCTGTTACCTAATGAAAGAACCTAGAAATGAGTTTTTAAAATTCTAAGTGGATTGATATTAAAGAAACTTAAAAAATTTTCTCAATTTTCTAGAAAAATCTAGGATGACAAAGAGACCTAAGGGAGGGATAGAAAGGGTAGAAAATATGTATTTTTTTCAAACACAGATTTACATTTCTTTAAATGTTCTTATTTTTTTAATCTTTTACTTAATTTTCAGGAGACCTCCTAGTAAATCCAGATCAGCCAAGGTTCACTATTCCAATATCTCAGATTGCACCTGACTTGATTCTGGCTGACCTGCCTAGAAATATTATGTTGAATAATGATGAGTTGGAATTTGAGCAAGCTCCAGAGTTTCTCTTAGGTAACTATCTCCATTATTTTGAGAATAAAAATTAGGATGAAGTTTCCTCCTTACAATTTAGAAAACATTCAAATATTTTATCTTTATAGATTCTTAGTAACTTCATACATTTCATGTAATGCTTTTCATTTGGAATGATATATTTTAATGTAATATCATGTTACAGTTCTCAAAGTTTCTTTGCCCATACTTATGTAGATTAGGATCAAGATGAAGATGGGAATTTAATGGAAGCAGAAATATTTATGAAGAATGTCTTTGTATTTGCTCTAGTTGCCAGGGATGGGGTAAGCAGATGAGGAAGTTTTCAATTAAGTGAAATGAAGTAGCCATTTCTCATCTCCCTTTGGTTCCATCCGATACACTGAAGGGCAGCAGGAGCATAAGTAAAAGAAGAACCTCTGTATGGTTATAGCAACAGTTTTATTACTCATACAACAATGCTGAATTCTCATAAAATATTCTTAAAATTTCATGATTAAAAACTAAGAACATTAAATTGGTAATATACTCAGGAATTTTTTTTTTTGTATTCTGAACAATTCACTTTTACTGGGTGGTACCATGAATCCAACAGTTTTCTACAGGATTATGATGGAAGTCACTAGATTTATGTAGCTTATTGAAAGAAGGTAAAATCATAGTACTTATATTCTCATTTCTATCCTATCAGAGTGCATAGGTTTTGAACTCAATAGATGTTTTTAAACATGCTCCATAATATTATTAGCAAAAATTTTCCCAAATTTAGAGCATGATTTATAAAGCAAAATGAACTTATTTAAACTTTTATTGTTCACATTGATTGGAAAGTTTCAGAATGATTTGAAATACCTTAAAACTCTGGATGTGAATGTATCAGTGACCATGGGTTAACACCAAATGCCAACTGGTCAAGGCCAAATGCTACATCTTAACCAACATCAAACTTGACTAGAATTTAAGGACACAGGATATCAGACACACTGTACCTTTTCTCTGAAGGAGTCCCAAGCCTTCAGACAGAGCTCCCCCAAATATGCTTTTTTTCCTGCTTTGGTATGTGTATCAGACTAATGGATGGATTTTGAGCAGTGCATGTAGAAACATCATTCACAAATCTGACTTTGAAGAACCTAATTTATATTACCTTAATCACATGGGTAGGAAAACATCTATGTGATTATTCTCACTTCTCCTGCCCCATACCCTATAAGCCCATCCATTCCTTTCTTTACAGAAAGTAGTCTAGATCAAGGTTTCTGTCTTTGCCCCACTGTCATTTTGGACTGGATGCTTTTTTGTCCTTAAGCTGTCATGTGTTGTGTAGGATGTTTAATAGCACCCTGTGCTTTACCACTTGATGTCTGTGTTATCTACCCCCACTGTCCCCAGGTGTGGCAATCATGATATCTCCAGATGTTGCCAGAGGTATGGGGTGGGGTTGTGAACCTTTGATCTAAAAAGTTTATTCTTCTAGAAACATTTACAGTTAGAGACAATTAGTATATTTGTGATAGAATAATGTAGGAAAGGTTATTTTTCCCCTCACAGTTGTTGGCTGTAGGGCAGGAATTGATTTCTGGCTTCTGTTAACTCTTCCTTCCCAGATAGTGTTAGCTATTATGCAGTAACTAGTAGGATACACCTTAATAGACATGGATAGACTTCTTTTGTGAATATATATATTTTTTAAAATTTTTATTAAGGAGTAGAGTTATTGTACCATCATAAATGCATACAAAGTAACAATATTGTAGGGATTTGTTCTTAAGCCAGAATTATCTCCACATCACTCATACCCCAGTCTCTTGATTCTTCTATATTTTGCCCCTACAAATGATATAAATGCTTAGATTGTGAATTTTCCAGAATTAAATGGTTGCATAAGTATCATTTAGAGTCTCAGGGAGGTAAAGAGTATGCGACATTGTTGATTGTCTCCCCAGATCCCTCTCTATTCTCTCTCTCCCTTCCCTCCCCTCACCTATTCCTGCTCCCCTTTTGTGAATATATTTTAAAATATACTTGTGTAGGGTTTGTATATGTCTGAGTAGTTGCAGCTTACACTTCCTCTTTGAGGGATTATATTCCCTGAGAATCACAATAGTTTGGTACTTTAATGATGTGATTTCATGGAGTTAGAAAGGTTACCTTGTGTAGTCAGCATTTTCATTGCTGCCATTAAAGGACCTGACAAGAACAATTTTCGGAGGAAAAGGTTTATTTAGAAGCTTATGGTTTCAGAGGTCTCAATCCGTGGATGGCCAGTTCCATTCATCAGGGCTTGAGGTGAGGCTGTGCATCATGGTGGGAGGCATGGCCCCAGGGAGCAGGGAGCTCAAGGTATCACATCAGGAAGCAGGGCCAGAGCAAAACTCTACACCAAATAGAGTATATGCAGCAAAGGCATGCCCTCAATGACCCACCTCCTCCAGCCACACCCTACAGCCAACAGCGCCTGTAAGAGTAACTCACTGGTTGGGTCAAGGCTTTCACAACCTGTTATTTCATCTCAGCCTTCCCAAATTGTCACATTGGAACTTTTGAAGGAGGCCTCACATTCAAACCATAACACCTTGCCTCAAATTTTCTTTCCTACCTATGTGTTAAAAATACACAATTACAATCCTTTACTTTGCTTTTGGCCCCCTCAAGGATGTGACAATCCATATTCCATACTCATATTTCAAAGACCCTCAAATAGGGAAGAGCTTTACAAAATTAGAGATCTCTACTCCCAACTAAAATTTCCATGTATTTCCATATGATGTGTTTCTTCTCTCTGCCTGATTACATATTTTCTTTACTGTTGATAGCTGTCCAGTTTGAGGAAAACCAAAACTGGATGCATTATTATGAGTTTCTATCTCTCCTAGCCATCCTTTCCCCTTCCCTTCACTTGCCTTCTTTCTCTTTTCCCTCTCCTGTTTACCCAGTCCTGTTTCTGATTCCCATAATTAACAGTTATTATAGCCTTCATTTCCCCTACAGCTTTTTAATTATCGACAGTATTACTGAGTACTTGAGGGTTGGGTGGATGGATACCATGACTGATAAAAAGCAAGTACTGCTTTTAACATGTTTGCAATCTGTTAGAAATATGAAATATGCTCACATGAGTAATTTATTATTAATAAACATTGCTTCCAAGCATAAAAAAGTATGATTATATATGCTTATTATAGAGGTCTAGAAAGTACACAAATATAGGTAGAAGGCCCTATAGATGCATAATTTTACTACTTTGAAATAGCAAGTTTTAACATTATTAGATTTCCTTGTAGATTTTTCTGTGTTAATTCACTTATATCCATTGAATGAGTACATTTCAGGGTACTTATGAGAACTATAAGTATTGTATGAATAGGATTTAATATATGTCAGTGGAGAGTAATGGTCCACAGGGCTGATCCTAGTCAGTTTCTCAGACCTTGGTCTCAATAGTTTGGGGTAGTGGAGGCTTGCTAAACTTCTCAGAGGTAGAGATGATGAAGGAGCAGAGCCTGTCAAGGAATGACATAGCAAGGTCACTGATTGAAGGCACAAATCATGTTCAGGACATTTCAGCTATTCCAGTTTGTCAGTTGCTGGCAGTCCTGGTTGCTCATTACTATAATTACCAGAGAAATGAAAAGAAAAAGCATCCTAATAGCCAGTGTCTCCTGGGTCTAATTTGATAAGCATCTTTAACTCCAGAAATTAGCTTAAAAAGTTCCTCATATGTACTCTTCAGCCAGGCCTAGGAGGAAAAGTACTGAACTTGAACCTAGAGAATGAGACACAATGAGGAGGGAGCTAGACGAGGAATTTAAGGCTACCCTATGAATATGGGGCTGAATTTGAATTTGATTTAATAGGCAATATAGAATAATCTGGTTCTGAGTAATGATATAATCGAAGTGGAATTGTAGGGGAATTAATTTTGCCAGAAAGGTAGATTGAGTTAGAGATAGTGAACTCAGGATCGTGATCTCCAGAAGACACTGAAGGCACCAAATGAGAGTTGGGGTGGGAATGAAAAGGGAGGAGGCATGTGAGTGAGGCCACAAAACAGACGCAGAGCTAGCTGTAGGGCTAAGCATGGGCAACGACTTAACATCATTCTTTAACTCCAGAAGGACCTTGAAAGAATTTTTTAAAAAATCAGATATATGGAAGGTAGAATAAAAACTATTTGGAGAAAAGATGCTGAATGTGGTTTTGATGGACTGTGATTGAGATTTGGAAGCGCATACCAGTGGATATTGTCACATGGTTGGACATGTAGATGGAATTTAGGAGGTAGCTCATGGCTGTCAGTTAAACGTGTGGAAATTCTCTAGTATCAGGATAGATGAAGACAGAAGTGCATGAAGTCATCATGTGGAACATGTACAGAGAGAAGATTGGGGACAGAATCTTTAGGTGTATCTTAGTTTGTGGAATAGAAGAAGAAGAAGGAGCATTAAAGGAGATGGATTCAGTGAAACCAGTAGTCTGAATTTTCTTTAAACATGCAACAGATATAGTTACAATAGATATAATTTCATTTTTTCTGCTTGGAAAGATTAAATCCTTTATATTTTCTTCCCAAAAGGTGATGGCAGTTTTGGATCAGTTTATCGAGCAGCCTATGAAGGAGAGGAAGTGGCTGTGAAGATTTTTAATAAACATACCTCACTTAGGCTGTTAAGACAAGTAAGAAATCCAATCATATTATCATATTAAATCATACAGTATTAATATCCTGGAACTGTTATTTTGCAAGAAGTTGTGAAAATGCAAAATAAAAATTGTATTTCCTTCAAAAGTTTGAGCTTAATTATGAAATTCTGCTTTGTCCTTTGTTTGATGAGTAAAAATTTTGTCTTTTGTTAAAAGACAAACATAGGGTAGCATTTTGAAAACTCCTGTTATTGTGATACTTAAGTCTGATGTACAATATTTTGGGGAAAACTCACTCTCTCTTTCACTTTAAAACTTGATACTCAAGATATGCTCCATGCACCTGCAGCCAGGCATTCCCTAGAGATTGTTAGAAATGCAGAATTGAGGCAACTATAGGGGACATATTTTCCTTCCAGCTGCTTCTGCCCACTTCTGAACCTGAAGCCCAGTAAACTCCTGACTTCAGGTTCTGTTTTTTGCAGAGTATTTGTCTTTCATTTTTCTGGCCTACAGAGATAATTGATTTTTCTTTTTAGTGAGCATGGTATTTGTGTGTCCAGAGGGAAAGGAGTAATTTAAAGCAAGATTTCACATGATAATTTGATTAAAGGTCAGAAATCTTAAACTGAAACTAATTGATAACTTAGCAAGATCCTATCTCAAATAAATAAATAAATAAAAAGGGTTAGGGATGTGGCTCAGTGGTTAAGTACCCCTGGGTTCAATCCCTGGTACCAAAAATAAATAAATAAAATAAAAAATAAAGGAGAGTAGCACACTAATCCTATCTCCCATTTACTTTTCCTGCTTAGATCCCAAATTTTAAAATTAAAATTAAAAATTGGTTATACTAGGTTTCCTAACAGTAATGATTATAACTTGAAATAATTTACAAAACTTTGATTCTTAGGACACCAGCTGTATTGCATGTACTGACTCTGTACTATGTGAGATGAGGGAAATTATTGTTTGTTTTTTTTGTCTGTAGTTTGATTCTAAAAACAAAATCAATAAATATACACACACACAATATACATATATATGTGTGTGTGTGTATATGTCTGTGTGTGTGTATGTGTGTGTGTGAGAGAGAGAGAGAGAGAGAGAAAGAAACTGGGGATTTAACCCAGATGTTCTTTAGCTCTGAGCTGCTCACCAGTACATTTTAAAAGTTTAAAAATTCAATTTTGACAGAGGGTCTCATTAAGTTGCCGAGTCTTGCTAATTTGCTGAGGGTGGTCTGGAAATTGGAATCCTCCATGCTACTGTCTGAGTTGCCTGACCACACCTGGTGATAGATGATTTTTTTTTAAGAGAGAGAGACAGTGAGAGAGAGAAAGAGAGAATCAATTTTATTTAGTTTTTCATGTTTTCATTGCTCCACACTTTGTTGTGCAGGTGGTGCTGGGATTTGAACCTGTGTACTTGAGCATGCCAGGCAAGCACTGTAACCACTGATCCACGCCTCCAGCCCCAGATGAATTTTTTTATTTGCGTAGAACCAATCAAAATGTTTCTATTCTTTGACAAGGAAATGTAATCTCTTACTAATCATTTTTGCTACCAAGTTGGGAATATTTCTAAGTTAGAATTGTTAAAGTCAAATAGATTCTTCATTGTTATGTGTTTATCATCAACTGATTAAAAATAAAACCTTGCTTTAAGTTGGGTCACATTTAAAAAATGTTTTAGGTAGCTCTTTGAGTTTTCTGAACTTTTTGGTTATCCTTTTCTTTTAAAACATATTGACAACAATTTTCCACCACTCTTTTAAGAGTATCTACATTCCCAATTCTATAATGGTCTCTATTTTTTTTGAAATACTATTTGAAAACTGAAAGTTTGATCTTTTGTATTTCTGTTTTTCTTGATATTTTGAAACATCACAAGTATGTGTTTGTGCCTGGGTCACTTTTTATTCAATCTGCCTCATAATTTGGTGGGAAATTCTCTTCTATAAGTTCTCTTGTGTTATTATTATTTTCCCTTCATTTATTAATCATTGGTTAGGCTTTCTTTCCTTTTGTTAAAGAGAGAGAGAGAGAAGGAGAGAGTGAAAGAGAAAAAGAGAATCAATTTTATTTGTTTTCTCATCTGGCCTTTGTTTCTCCAACACTTAATTGTGTATGTGGTGCTGGGGTTTGAACTTATGTCCTTGTGCATGCCAGGCAAGTGCTCCCAGTGCTGAGCCACTGCTCTAGCCCTGTTGGCTAAGCTTTATTGAGTGACTACTATATTTGAGGCTAGGTAGTGTGACAGTGGACTCACATAGTTAAACCAGTCAAATGCATGCTTTCCAGAGTCTATATTTAGTTATCTATCATCTGTTATTTCTAATTTCCTCTGGAATTATGTATTAGATAATGAACTCCCTGTGTCTATTGAATTCCCTCTCAAAATTTTACATCATATGAGTAAATTACTTGCTTTCTACAGAACTGTCTTTTGATAATCATCATATTTTTAAACTTTCCCCCATTTCCCCCCCCCATTTTATCCCACTTCGGTGGTTCCTTTGGAGACTTTTTTTTTTTTAATATGAGG